>CAUYLG010050925.1:0-66453 GCA_963573385.1 Cacajao melanocephalus | reverse complement strand
AATATTGGTTGGCTGCTTGTTTGTTATTTTCATCCCTTATTCCTTCCTGTCTCCACAGTTAAGCACAATTATTGGCATAAAAGAGGTTTTTAATACCCATTTTTAGACTGCATTCTAGCCTGGGCAATAGAACAAGAATCCTGTTCTCTCTCCCTCTTTCTCTTCCTCTTTCTTTCTCTTTCTTTTTTTTTTTCTTTCACTCTTTGTTCTCTTTTTCTTTAAAAAAAAAAAATATATATATACTATAGAAGCAAAGAAAAAGTATATACATTGATTACAATTACCTAAAAGTTTTTAAAGGATTAAAAAGTAATATGCAACAGCGAAAAACATGTATGGGTACTGGAATAATTTTATTTTTGCTTGAAAAATACACTTAATGGGGCCCAGGTGCAGTGGCTCACGCCTGTAATCCCAAAATTTTAGGTGGCTGAGGTGAGAGGACCACTTGAGGTCAGGAGTTTTAGAACACCCTGGCCAACTTGGTGAAACCCCGTCTCTACAAAAAAATACAAAAAATTAGCTGGGTGTAGTGGTACATGCTTGTAGTTCCCGGTACTCAGGAGGCTGAGGCAGGAGAATCACTTCAACCTGGGAGGCAGAGATTGCAGTGAGCCTAGATGGTGCCACTGCACTCCAGCCTGGGCGACAGAATGAGACTCCATCTCCAAGAAAAAAAAAAAATTAGCTACATGGATGGTGTGTGCCTGTAGTCCTAGTTACTCAGGAAGCTGAGATGGGAGCATCACTTGAGGTCGGGAGTCTGAGGCTGCAGAGAACTATAATCTCGACACTGCACTCCAGCCTAGGTGACAGAGCGAGACCTTGCCTCTTAAAACAAAAAGCATTGTGAAATTTTCATCAATTCTCAGCAAATTAAAATGATTGTGAATGTTTTAAATGTCACTTTAAAAAAAAACTTACTGCATGGAAAAATCCACTTCAGCATCTTTAGAAGAAAAAAGTGGATTTAGGAAATCAGATGAAAAGGGGATGGTGAGAAATCAGTGCAAAGATTGAACCTTTGCTTCCAAGGAGACAAAAAAATACACAGAAGTCAAAACACTCTTTTACTTTAAAAAGTATTCTTGATAATGTGTTCAAAGACTGCCCTGGCTACCGCCCAGAGCTGGCAACAAATAAAACCAGCTTTGGGGAGGAATCTCCCTCTGGAGAATCTGGAATCACAGATGCTGACAGCCCCAAGGAGGAAATGGAAACAGGTGAGTGAAACTCCTGGGGAGAATCTTAGCTGAGGAACTAGCTAGGGAAACTTCTAAGCAGGAAGGTTTCTATGGCAGATCTGGATCACTTACCCTTTCAAGCACTCAGGTCTTATTTGCAGGCAAATTGTTTACACAATCAGAGGACTCAGTTGCCAGGAAACAGTTAATGTCCCCAGTTCATTAGTCCAATGGCAAATAAATCTGTCAATATCAAGGCACCAGGCCTGGTCCCTGAGCCAAGATCAAGTCTAATCGACGCTGTGGATAATTTCCTACATGGCAGGCATTTATTCATTCATTCATTTAGATGAAGTCTTGTTATGTAACCCTGGCTGAAGTGCATACGATCTCAACTCACTGCAACCTCCGCCTCCCAGGTTAAAGCGATTCTCGTGCCTTACCCTCCTTAATAGCTGGGATTATAGGCACACGCCACCGCACCCAGCCAATTTTTTTTTAGTAGAGACGGGGTTTCACCATGTTGCCTAGGCTGGTCACGAATCCTGGTCTCAAGTGATCTGCCCGCCAGCCTCCCAAAATGCTGGGATTATAGGCATGAGCCACAGCACCCAGCTGGCTTCTTCATTTTCAAAGGCCTTCCTCATCTTGTCAGAATCATTTCCATGCTGACTTCAGTTTGTTCATATTCCCCTTCTATTTGCTTTCTGAAGACATCCCAGGGTTTGAACAGGAGAGTCTTAGTCACAAGGAGAAAGACTATGTGTGCTAAATTTTGCTTTCAGGATCAATGGAACTTTGAAGCCGTGAGGGAAGGACTTTTGGTTCCCCAAAGTTTCTGAACTGCTTCTGCAAGTGTGGTCTGGGAATGGTAACATCAGTATCTGGGAGTTTGTTGAAAATGCAAATTCCTGCGTCCCAACTAGAACTAGTGAATCAGAATCTATTGGGAGGAGGGTCCAGCAATCTGTTTTGAAAAGCCCTGCAGCTGATTCTGATGCTTGCTAAAGTGCAAGAGGCATTGGGCTATACCATCTTGTTATTAGACAACTATGCAGGAAAATAGCTATGTTATCAGACTGTATTCAAAGGCCCTGAAACCTGAATGTTTTAAAATACTTCTTCCAGCTGGATGTGGTAGCTCAAACCTAAAATCTCAGCACTTTGAGAGGCCAAGGTGGAAGGATCACTTGAGCCCATGACAGGCCTGGGCAACATATCAAGACCCCGTCTTTTAAACACACACACACACACACACACACACACACCACCACCACCACCACCACCACAAAAACAGGGTGAGGTGGCTCACACCTATAATCCCAGCACTTTGGGAGGCCGAGGTGGGAGGATCACTGGAGGTTGGGAGCTTGAGACCAGCCTGATCAACACGGAGAAACCCCATCTCTACTAAAAATATAAAAAATTAGCTGGGCGGGGTGGCACATGCCTGTAATCCCAGCTACTCATGAGGCTGAGGTAGGAGAATTGTTTGAACCTGGGAGGCAGAGGTTGCGGTGAGCTGAGACTGCCATTGATTGCACTCCAGCCTGGGCAACAAGAGTGAAACTCTGTTTCAAAAAAAAAAGATTTTATTAGTAGTCAAAACTTCCCAGTTTTAACCAAAAAAGGATATACATATAGTTAATGCAAGAGACTTAACAAGACTGTGATCTTACCATAATATTTTATATTAAATCTAACATATTACATTGTTTTCCAAGAGCTTTCCTTGCCTAACTAAAATGGGGGTGTAACACCATCACAAGAAAAGACCCATACAATTCTGATGTCCCTGTGCTAATTTTATTCATGGAATGCTATCTTTGCCCTAGTTCATTAATTTCCCAAGGAAATTAGCACTCATAACCCACTCCTTTTATCAAAACAACAAATAATTAAAACACACACACACACACACACATACACTCATGTACCTTTATAGTCCTACAAATGTACCTTTAAAATTCTACAACAGGATGGCGAACTTCACATTCAAAACATTTTATGAAGGATAAAAAACAGTCTTTTTCAATCAGTATGTTCACACTTCCTGGCTTCTCATTGGGAAGCTGTAAGATGTCCTTCAATAAGATCCTGAACACGGGACAGAATAATCTCATTAGAGCTGCTGCAATTTTCTGGACCATATGGTGGGTCTATAGTCAGGACCCCAGCCACACAGAGAGTCCCTGGAGAGTCTCCCTGTTCAGTGATGGGGATGTGGTTCTTCTCGAGCCATTTCTTTAGGCTGTTCTTTCTCTCCTCCAGATCCTCCTGGCTGTACACTTTGCAGTCTCCAGACATAAACAAATGCATCAGCTTCTCCCTCACTCTATGGTCCCCTTCATTCATAGTTTCAACAGTTTGCACAGCATGTCCCATAATTCCGGTCACAGACATGCTGCCATCTTCAAGGAAGTTCACAAGGACGATACTTTGGAAGAAAAGTAAGTTCAGAGGCATCATCAACGCAAGTAGGTCACTAGAATAATAGATGATACTCTCTCCTGCTTGAAATTAATCCTGTCACCAACAAATGCTTCCATTTATTCAACAAGCATTCATTAAGGATCCTAAACATGTAAACTTTTTGCCCAGCTTACAGACAATCATTGTGGGATACAATTAAAAGATTAAACAAAAGAGTTATGAATGACTTAAATGTGTATTAGAAAAGAAGGCAGGGTACTTAACTTTTAGAGTTAAAAAAACAATAACTAGGCCAGACACAGTGGCTCACGCCTGTAATCTCAGCACTTTGGGAGGACAAGGTGGGTGAATCTCTCGAGGTCAGGAGTTTGAGAAGAGCCTGGCCAGCATGGTGAAACATCATCTTTACTAAAAATACTAAAATGAGCCAGGTGTGGTAGCACATGTCTGTAATCCCAGCTACTTGGGAGGCTGAAGCAGAAGAGTCACTTGAACCCGGAAGGCAGAGGTTGCAGTGAGCCAAGATTGAGCCACTGAACTCTAACCTGGGCGACAGAGCAAGACTCATCAAAAGAAAAAAAAAAAAAAGCCAGGCACCATGGCTCACGCCTGTAATCCTTTGGGAGGCCAGGGTGGGCAGATCATGAGGTCAGGAGATCAAGACCATCCTGGCTAACACAGTGAAACTCATCTGTACTAAAAATATGCATCTGTAGTCCCAGCGACTTGGGAGGCTGAGGCAGGAGAATCGCTTGAACCCGGGAGGTAGAGGTTGCAGTGAGCTAAGATCGTGCCACTGCACTCCAGCCTGGGCAACAGAGTGAGACTCCGTCTCAAAAGGAAAAAAAAAAGGTTAGGTACATTTATTTAAAAGTCCTTATCTTTTAAAAGATACTGAAGTATTTATAAACAAAATTATAGACTGGGGACTGTGGCTCACGCTTATAATCCTAGCACTTTGGGAGGCCAAGGTGGGCAGATCACTTGAGGTCAAGAGTTCAAGACCAGCCTGGCCAATATAGTAAAACCCCATTTCTACTAAAAATACAAAAATTAGGCCAGGTGCTGTGGCTCACACCTGTAATCCTAGCACTTTGGGAGACTGAGGCAGGCAGAACACCTGAGGTCAGGAGTTTGAGACCAGCCTGGCCAACATAGCAAAATCCTGTCTCTACTAAAAATACAAAAATTAGCTGGGTGTGGTGGTACTTGCCTATAATCCTCCCAGCTACTCAGGAGGCTGAGGCAGGGGACTCGCTTGAACTCAAGAGGTGGAGATTGCAGTGAGCCAACACTGCTCCACTGTACTCCAACCTGAGTGACAGAGTGAGATTCTGTCTCAAAAAAAAAAAAAAAAAATTAGCCATGTGTGGTGGCACAGGCCTGTAGTCACAGCTACTCAGGAGCCTGAGGCACAAAATCACTTGACCCCAAGAACAGGAGATTGCAGTGAGCCCAGATCCTCCCACCACTGCACTCCAGCCTAGGAGACAGAGCTAGACTCCATCTCAAAAAAAAAACCAAAAAAATTATATGATGTCTAGAATTTTATTTAAAATATTTAGAGGGAGTGTAAAGTTAGTGTCTGTTTTACTATTTTCACACTTGTGTATGTCTGAAACTTCCCATTAAAAATATATTAAATTGGCCGGGCGCGGTGGCTCACCTCTGTAATCCAAGCACTTTGGAGGCCAAGGCGGGCAGATCACCTGAGGTCAGCAGTTCAAGACCAGCCTGACCAACATGGTGAAACCCCGTCTTCAAAAAAAAAAAAAAAAAAAAAAAATATATATATATATGTATATATATATATTTATATATATATTAAATTGGCCGGACACAGTACCTCACAGCTATAATCCTAATACTTTGGGAGGCCAAGGCAGGCAAATCACCTGAGGTCAGGAGTTCAAGACAAGCCTGGCCAACATGGTGAAACCCCGTGTCTACTAAAAATACAAAAATTAGCCTGGCATGGTGGTACATGCATGTAACCCCAGCTACTCAGGAGGCTGAGGCACAAGGATCGCTTGACCCTGAGAGGCAGAAGTTGCAGTGAGCTGAGATCGCACCACTGCATCACTCCAGTCTAGACAACACAGCAAGACTTTGTCTCAAAAAGAAATATGTAGAGTAAGAATAATTTCTGTGCCCCATTTCTATGAACTTGTCTGGTCTGATAAGGTAATCTGTAGTTGGAATAGCACTTAGATTCAAAGGCAGTTCTTTTTTTTTGAGATGGAGTTTCACTCTTATTGCCCAGGCTGGAGTGCAGTGGTGCAGTCTTGGCTCACCACAACCTCTGACTCCCGGGATCAAGCGATTCTCCTGCCTCAGCCTCCTGAGTAGCTGAGATTACAGGATCGAGACACCACACCCAGCTAAATTTTGTATTTTTAGTAGAGAAGGAGTTTCACCACATTGACTAGGATGGTCTCAATCTCTTGACCTCGTGATCCACCCGCCTCAGCCTCCCAAAGTGCTAGGACTACAGGCGTGAGCCACAACACCCCCGCCAGCAGTTAAGTTCTTATATGTAGGCTGGGTACAGTGACTCAGCCTGTAATGCCAGCACTTTGGGAGGCTAACTCAGGCAGATCCTTGGAGCTCAGGAGTTCGAGACCAACCTGGGCAACATGGCAAAACCCCATCTCTACAAAAAGTACAAAAATTAGCCAGGCGTGGGTGGCAAATGCCTGTAGTCCCAGCTACTCTGGAGGCTGAAGCAGGAGAATCACTTAAACCTGCAAGGCAGAGGTTACAGAGAGCCAAGATCACAGGACTGCACTCCAGCCTGGGTGACAGTAAGACCCTATCTCAAACAAACAAAAAATTCTTACATGAAAATATTAATAATTAGCCTTTATCTGCTTTCTTAATTTGACTATAACATACAGGCAGCACAAAAGTGTATCAAAGATTTCAGGCAAGTAGGACGCATACTCACTTGGCAGAGACTGGGTCTGTAGTTAAAACCCATCCTTTATACTCGTTCTTCTCACTGGCTGTCACTCGGACCTCTTTGTAGATGTAATCTTGCCATTCTAAGGGGCCTTTCTTCATCCATTCACTCATGATTGCCACCTGGCTAGATCTGAAACAACCACCAATGCTGGTTAATGTATGTTCCACTTAAGCGAATGTCTTATCCCTAATCTCCATTCTGTCCTAGAGACAGAGAACATCTGTAATTTGCCTCAAGTTCGTAATAAGTTACTTAATACAAGTAAACACATGTACAAGGAACTGATACTATAGTTGGGGGAAAGAACACGTGTAAAGACTGCTTGAGAATTTTTATCAGGAAAAGTAAAATAGTTAATATGTACAATTCAGCCTGAAGCCGAGGGGACACCGAGCTGCAGCAAGTGCAGTCTGGGGAAATTCATCTGGGCCAGAGCTATTCCGGTCCGCAACCACATTCCAAATCGTTTTCACTCTGGCCTGCAGATGACGCTCAAACCCTTCAACTCTTGCTTTTCTCTTCCATCGATGAAGGGAGTTAGCCCTACTCCTCAACTTAAGCAGAGAACTCTCCTGATATCCACCCACTCACTCTCTGGCTCTGTGTCTCCGCTGGATCCCGCCACCAAGAGGCACCCGATTTATAACAACTGCCCCTTAAAATTTGTTTGAAGGATGCACAAACGAGGGGCCAGAGGCTATAGCTCTAGAGCTTAAATTTCTGGTCCTGGAAAGCCACACGATACATAAGGCTGTACTCAAAACCAAGTGGTACTTAACGTTTAATCCTGACAAACGAGAAAAAATACCGGTTAAAAAACTCCTTGCAACACTGGGTACTCAGGAACCACGCCGTGAGGAAGAATCGTCGAGCGGAGCCCGCCTGAGACCAGCATGCTTTGCGCCCATCGTCACTTCCTTCCCCCAGAAACCTCTGATTTGTAGTCCTGCTTGGCGGTCTGAGAGTCGCGGGGCCTTGAGAACAGGGTGCGGGCAGGGGCTGAGATTCTTCTGTAATAATAGTAATAATAAAACGCCATGTCATCTAGGGCTACACCTCTCCATTGCCACGACGGACATTTCAAATAATTTCTTTTTTAAAGACGAAAAAACTCGTTCCATGTACTCAATGATAGTAGACCTGGAAATGCACTTTTGCCTTAGAATAAAAGCGAATGAACCCTCTGGGTAAATCCTAAAGCTCTAGAAATGTAAGGTGAACGTGCCGTGGATAAGAGCGATAGGGCTGCTACAGGAAAGGGGCCCCGATCCAGACCCCAAGAGAGAGTTGTTGGATCTCATGCAAGAAAGAATTTAGAGCGAGTCAGCAATGCAAAGCAAAAGCAAGTTTACTAAGAAAGTAAAGTGGTGGCCGGGAGCGGTGACTCACGCCTGTAATCTCAACACTTTGGGAGGCCGAGGCGGGTGGATCACGAGGTCAGGAGTTCGGGACCAGCCTGGCCAAGACGGTGAAACCTCGTCTCTACTAAAAATACAAAAATTAGCTGGGCGCAATGGCAGGCACCTGTAATCCCAGCTACTCTGGAGGTTGAGGCAGGAGAATTGCTTGAACCCAAGAAGCGGAAGTTGCAGTGAGCCGCGATAGCGCCCCTGCACTCTAGCCTGAGCGACAGAGCGAGACTCCGTCTCAAAAAAAGAAGAAAGTAAAGTGGTGAAAGAACAGCTATTCCATAGCTCAATGGACAGGGTAGGATGTTCCCGAAAGAGGAGGAAGGTGTCCACCCTAGATACAATAGTCCTATATATGAGGAGATGCGTTCTGCTACAAGGTTTTGTAGCAAAGGATTAATTTTCTTAATTCTATATTTTGCAAGAATCAATATTATTATATTTAAAGCAAAATTATGAATGCTTTTGTTCTGCATATATCAGGATATCTGGACACTCCCAAGTCTGAGTCTGTTTAGTAAACTTTTTTTTTTTTTTTGAGACAGAGTCTCGCACTGTCACCCAGGCTGGAGTGCAGTGGTGCAATCTCGGCTCACTGCAACCTTCACCTCCCGGGTTCAAGTGATTCTTGTGCCTCAGCCTCCCCAGTAGCTAAGATTACAGGCGTGCGCCACCACATCTGGCTAATTTTTGTGTTTTTAGTAGAGATGGTGTTTCATCATGTTGGCCAGGCTGGTCTCGAACTCTTGACCTCAAGTGATCCCCCCACCTCAGCCTCCCAAAGTGCTGGGATTACAGGCATGAGCCACCATGCCCAGCCAGTAAATATTATTAATTTGTTCTCTTAACCTTAGAGGCTGGGAATGCCTAACTTTCTGAGAATGCAGCCCAGCAAGTCCCAGCCTCATTTTCCTAGCCCTCACTCAAAATAGAGTCACTCTGGTTCAAACGCCTCTGAGAGGGCCAAGGCATTTCTTGTTTGCTTGGCTTGTATAGGGCAATTAAAATGCCTGCTCCTTTGGGATGTGCTCTCAGTACAATCTTGAGAAAGGTGCAGAAGCTGGAAAGAAACGCACTGGATGGGGTTGAATTTAATCCAGCAGATCACTCTCTATAAACCCCTCCAGTGGAAAAGTGCAAAAGACTTGCTTGTGCTACAAATTTCTAGTTACAGACTTAACTGGCTTCTGGCATGATCCAGAATATTTTTTAGGACTGTGATCCTGGAAAATGGTACAAGGTGGTAAATGCTGAATTCCTGCAAATGTAAAAACCAAGGGAGATTTGCAAAAACCGAATGAAAAGACTATCAGACAAAGGTGTAGAAAACATCACAAATTAATCACTCCTTGAGATTTAGGTTCCATATAATCCTCAAAGCATATTTTTTTATTGTCATCATTTCAATAATCTTTCCCATAGCCTTTATTCATTGCATGATTGACTGATTATATTAACGTAGTTTTAGTGGATTGTTAGATTTTGCTGGTTAAAGCCCTCTGTAAACCTACAAAGAGCTCATATAAATGCCAATTGTTATTATAGTGTGAAGGAAAACATTTGACCTCGTAGAAAATCAGTCCAAAAGAATTACAAACAATATGTGACAAACTGTTCATTTTCATTTTAAGCTATACCCTATACTCCAGAAAATACTTTGGGGTGTGTGTGTGTGTGTGTGTGTGTGTGTTTTCTACAAGTAGAAACTAGTATCAAGGTAAACTTCAGTTATTCTCCATCCTTTTTTGCTTTGTTTTGTTTTGAGATCAAGTATTGCTCTGTCGCCAGGCTGGAGTGCAGTGGTGTGATCTCAGCCCACTCCATCCTCCACCTCCCGGGTTCAAGCCATTCTCCCGTCTCAGCCTCCCAAGCAGATGGGACTATAGGTGCGTGCCACCACCCCCAGCTAATTTTAGTATTTTTAATAGAGACTGGATTTCATCATGTTGGCTAGGATGGATGGTCTGAATCTCTTGACCTTATGATCCCCCTGGCTCAGCCTCCCAAAGTACTAGGATTTTAGGCATGAGCCACTGTGCCCAGCCTGTCTTTTGTTTATTATTTTTTTTGAGGCAGAGTCTCACTCTGTCACCCAGGCTGGAGTGCAGTGACGCGATCTCCGATCACTGCAACCTTTGCCTCCCAAGTTCAAGCAATTCTCCTGCTTCAGCCTCCTGAGTAGCTGGGATTACAGGCGCATGCCACCACGCCTGGCTAATTTTTGTATTCTTAGTAGAGATGGGGTTTTACCATGTTGGTCAGGCTGGTCTCAAACTCCTAACCTCTTGATCCACCCACCTCAGCCTCCCAAAGTGCTGGGATTATAGGTGTGAGCCACCACACCTGTTTTTGTTTCTGAGACAGGGTCTCATTCTTTCTTCCAGGGTGAAGTGCAGTGGCAGTATCATGGCTCACTGCAGACTGGACTTCCTTGGCCCAGGTGATCCTCCTGCCTCAGCTTCCAGAGTAACAGTGACTACAAGCTTGTGCCACCATGCCCTCCCTGCTAATGTTTTTTTTGTTTGTTTGTTTTAATTTTTAGTAGAGACGAGGTCTTGCGATGTTGCCCAGGATGGTCTCTAACTCCTGAGCTCAAGCGATCCTCCTGCCTCGGCCTCCCGAAGTGCTGGGATTACAGGCATGAGTCACCCTGCCTGGCCAGTGACTCTTTTTTTTTTTTTTTTTTTTTTTGAGACACAGTCTTGCTCTGTTGCCAGGCACCAGGCTGGAGTGCAGTGGCGCGATCTCGGCTCACTGCAACCTCCGCCTCCCGGGTTCAAGCAATTCTCCTGCCTCAGCCTCCTGAGTAGCTGAGACTACAGGCATGCGCCACCACATCCAGCTAATTTTTGTATATTTTTAGTAGAGACGGAGTTTCACCATGTTGGCCAGGATGGTCTCCATCTCTTGACCTCGTGATCCACCCGCCTCAGCCTCCCAAAGTGTTGGGATTAGCCACCACGCCCAGCTGCCAGTTACTCTTTTTAAGGCGATGAGACTGGGGCAATTTCCCTACCTTTGCCCCTTCTCTTTAGCCTCTTAGAGTTCTCAGGAACTGTTGATGCAAATCACTGACTTCTAAGAGACTAGTGCCCAGCCCACTTCCTAACACAAGTTCTCAGAATGGCCCTCTCCTGTGGCTGGTTGTCACTGAGTTCAAATGGTGCCACCTCCTTTCCTAGGTCAGCCCTTACCCTTGATCCACCTAGAGCCTCTCTCACTCCAGTTGGTGTCCCTCCTCTCACATTCTCTGCTTTTCTACCTCTCCTCCATCTCCTTCCAAAGGTTTGCCTGCCGCACCCTCAGACCCACAAACACACACACCTTTCTCTGCCAAGTCCAAAGAGACTTATGTTGTGTTATGTTATGTTATGTTATGTTTGTCATTTAATTTGAGATGGGATCTCACTCTATCACCCAGGCTGGAATGCAGTGGCCTGATCATGACTCACTGCAGGCTCGACCTCCTGGGCTCAATCGATCCTTCCACCTCAGCCTCCCAAGTATTGGGACCACATGTATGTGCTCTGCCACGTCTGGCTAATGGCTCATATTAGATTTTGAAGTTCATTCAGTTTAATTTTAGCAAGAAATATTATTTAAAACATTTTTTTTAATCAGTGGAGATGAGATCTCGCTATGTTGCCCAGGCAGGTATCCAACTCCTGGGCTTAGGTAAGCCTCCCACCTGGACCTCCCAAAGTGTTGTGATTACAGGCATGAGCCACCACGTCCAGCCAAGAAATATTCTTTTTTTTTTCTGAGATGGAGTTTCACTCTTGTTGCCCAGGCTGGAGTACAATGGCGTGATCTGGGCTCACCACTAACTTCCACCTTCCAGGTTCAAACAATTCTCCTGCCTCAGCCTCCCAAGTAGCTTGGATTACAGGCATGCACCACCACGCCCAGCTAATTTTGTATTTTTAGTAGAGACGAGGTTTCTCCATGTTAGTCAGGCTGGTCTCAAACTCCCAACCTCAGGTGATCCTCCCAGCTCAGCCTCCCAAAGTGCTAGGGATTATAGCCGAGAGCCACTGCGCCTGGCCCAGCCAAGAAATATTGTTTAAAAGTGATTTTTTAAAAAATGAATTGAAGAAAATCAGAATTTAACAAAACGATGAGTCTTCTTACACTGTTCTTTATCATGGTGCAAAGGCAAAGTAGCCCTGCCCTAGACAAACCATCACAAATTTTAATTCGGTGTTGGGTATTAAAACAGGTCTCAGGCCTGGAGCAGTAGCTCACACCTATAATCCCAGCACTTTGGGAGGCCGAGGTGGGTGGATCAAGTCAAGCATTGGAGACCAGCCTGGGCAACATGGTGAAACCTCATCTCTACTAAAAATACAAAAATTAGTCTGGCGTGGTGGCACGTGCCTGTATTTCCAACTACTGGGGAGGCTGAGGCCGGAGAATCACTTGAATCTGGGAGGCAGAGGTTGAAGTGAGCCAAGATCCCGCCACTGGACTCCAGCCTGGGTGACAGAGCAAGACTCTGTCTCAAAACAAAAAAACAAACAGAGGTCGCAACAATGAGGTTGAGGTGGGGTTGTAACTTATGGAGTACATTTCTTTCTTTCTTTCTTTCTTTCTTTCTTTCTTTTTCTTGCTTTCTTTCTTTCTTTTTCTTTCTTTTCTTTCTTTCTTTCCTTTCTTTCCTTCTTTCCTTCTTTCCTTCTTTCCTTCTTTCTTTCTTTCTTTCTTTCTTTCTTTCTTTCGACAGGCTTTTGCTCTTGTTGCCCAGGCTGTTTTAGTAGAGATGGGGTTTCTCCATGTCAGTCAGGCTGGTCTGGAACTCCCGACCTCAGATGATCTGCCCACCTCTCGGATTACAGGCGTGAGCAACCGTGACCGGCTATGGAGTACATTTCATACAGTATGTATAATCAGAGAAAAAAAACCCTTGTCATTTTTGACCAAGTAATTTCTTTTTCTTTTTCTTTTTTTTTTTTTTTTTTGAGATGGTGTCTCGCTCTGTCACCAGGCTGGAGTGCAGTGGCGTTCATTGCAACCTCCACCTCCCGGGTTCAAGCAATTCTCCTGCCTCAGACTCCCAAGTAGCTAGGACTACAGATGCACGCCACCACACCCAGCTAATTTTTATTTTTATTTTATTTTTTTTGAGACAGAGTCTCACTCCATCTCCAGGTGCCAGACTGGAGTGCAGTGGCGCGATCTCGGCTCACTACAACCTCCGCCTCCCAGGTTCAAGCAATTCTCCTGCCTCAGCCTCCCGAGTAGCTGGGATTACAGGCACACGCCACCACGCCCAGCTAATTTTTATATTTTTAGTGGAGTTGGGGTTTCACCACGTTGGCCAGGATGGTCTCGATCTCTTGACCTTGTGATCCACCCACCTCGGCCTCCCAAAGTGCAGGAATTACAGGTGTGAACCACCACGCCCAGCCAATCTTTCTTCTTCCTTCCCTCCCTCCCTCCCTCCCTCTCTCTCTCTCTCTCTTTTTCTTTCTTTCTCAGCCTTGCTCTGTCACAAAGGCTGGAGTGTAGTGGTGCCACTCAGCTCATTGCAGCCTTGATCTCCCAGGATCAAGCAATCCTCCTGCCTTAGCTTCCCAAGTAGTTGGGACTACAGGAACTTACCACCATACCTGGGTAAGTTTTGTTTTTGTGGAGACGGGGTCTCACTGTGTTGCCACACTGGTCTTGAAGTCAAGCAATCTGTCCTTGGCCTCCCAAAGTACTAGGATTACAGGCATGAGACATGGCACTCGGCCACTTTTTTAATAAACTTCTGTTTGTTAGAACTTGTGCCAGGCACTATTCTAATGGCTTTCAAATATTCACTCATTTGGTGAATGAGTAAATAGGCTATAGACAATAGGAAATTTTGATATATGGAGAGGAATGATTAAATTAGTATATGGGAGAGGATTAGAATCAGTAAATAGGCTACAGAGAATGTGGAAATTTTGGTTTATGGGATGATGACATGATTAAATTAGTATATTAGAAAAGATGTCAAGAAATTGGATGTGGGGAAAATAGTAAAGTATACAGCAGCTACACCGTGAGACATTATGTAAAATATGCCTTCTCTGTTCAGAGTAATAGTATTAGGGAAAAAGATTCCAGAACAACCATCTCTCTAATAGAAAGACCAATTTTAGGCTAGGCGAGGTGGCTCTTGCTTGCAATCCCAGCACTTTGGGAAGCTGAGGTGGGTGGATCACCTGAGGTCAGGAGTTTCAGACCAGCCTGGCCAATATGGTGAAAACCCAACTCTACTAAAAATATAAAAATTGAGCCGGGTGTGATGATGTGTGCCTGTAGTCCCAGCTGCTCGGGAGGCCGAGGAACGAAGAATCGCTTGAACCTGGGAGGTGGAGGTTGTAGTGACCTGAGACTGCACCACTGCACTCCAGCCTGGGCAACAGAGCGAGACACTGTCTCAAAAAAAGAGAAAGAAAGAAAAGAAAATCCAGTTTTAGAGAGTTGTGTCTCCAAATTGATTACTGTTATCTGCCCTACCCAGAGGGAAGGTTTTACAGCCTCAGAGAGGGAGGACGGGTTTCCCTAGCAGTAAAGTGAAGATAGGATTGTGTTCCTAAAATGAAAATGCTGTGTCTGGTCATGGTGGCTCACTCCTGTAATCCCAGCATTTTGGGAGGCTGAGGCAGGCGGATCACTTGAGGTCAGGAGTTCAAGACCAGCCTGGCCAACATGGTGAAACCCCATTTCTCCTAAAAATACAAAAATGAGCCGAGTGTGGTGGCATGCACCTGTGGTCCTAGCTACTTGGGTGGCTGAGGCAGGAGAATCGCTAGAACCCAGGAGGGGGCTCTTGCAGTAAGCCAAGATCCCACCACTGCACTCCAGCCTGAGTGACAGAGCAACCATCTCGAAAAAAAGAAAATAATCATCTGTTCAATGGAAATGTTAAGAAAAATATCTGTGTTTATGGTACAGGAAAGTGACAATGAGGTACCTTCTCCACGCTCTAATAAACTGGTACTAAAAATTAAACTAAATAGATGTGAACACTTGGGTGGACACAGTGGCTCACACCTGTGATCCCAACACTTTTTTGATACCCTGTCTGAAAAAAAAACACACAGCAAACACCAAATTTTTGTGAGAAAAGAGATTAAGGGCCAGGCGAAGTGGCCCATGCCTGTAATCCCAGCACTTTGGGGGACAGAGGCAACTGAATCACCTGAGGTCAGGAGTTGGGGATGTGGTGGCGGGCACCTGTAATCTCAGGTACTTGGGAGGCAGGAGAATTGCTTGAAACCGGGAGGCAGAGGTTGCAATGAGCTTGAACCTGGGAAGTTGAAGTAAGCCGAGATCACACCACTGCACTCCAGCCTAGGCAACAAAGTGAGACTCTGTCTCAAAAAAAAAAAAAAAAACGAGAGTGTGATTAAGGCTGGGTGGTCATGGTATAGCAGGCAGGGGCAGGCAGATCGCTTGAGCCCAGGAATTCAAGGCTGTTGTGAGCTATTATTGAGCCACTGCACTCCAGTGTGGTGACAGAGCAAGACTCTGTCTCAAAAAGGAAAAAAAGGGCGGGCATGGTGGCTCACGCCTGTAATCCAAGCACTTTGGAGGCCAAGGTGGGCAGATCACCTGAGGTCGGCAGTTCAAGACCAGCCTGACCCACATGGTGAAACCCCATCTTAAAAAAAAGAAAAAAAAGGGTAATTAAACAACTGGTGATATATTACAGAAAAAGACTAAATAAGGTGTGTAGAGAAAGCTGGTTGGGAGTAGTGGCTTATGTCTATAATCTCAGCACTTTGGGAGGTCCAGTGGGGAGGATCACCGGAGCCCAGGAGTTAGAGGCTCCAGTGAGCTAAGATTGTGCCACTGCACTGCAGCCCCTGTGACAGAGCAAACCCTGTCTCAAAAAGAGAGAGAAAGCAAGGTGTGTTTTTTGTTCTTTTACTGATTTACTTATTGATTTTCCTCTCTGTACACTGTCTACAAAAAAAAGCTGTATTCTTTAGGTCATTCCCAAATCTTCTATCACTAAAAAAAGGTAACTGCTTGAAAGCGTGACAGGGAAATAATAGTAGCCCCTGGGTTTACCACAGATAGAAGGAAGTTGGGCTTTGATTCTAGTAATTCAAGGTGCTGCGGGAGAGACATTATCTTCTCAGTGAAGCAAGGGAAAGTTTGTGGTGCCTAGAGCAAGAGCTTTTTTTTTTTTCCTCCCACCACACCCAGCTCTTTAGCAGAGTTTTAATAGGCAAAAGAAAGAGAAAAAAAGAGGAAGAAAAATAGCTCTCAGCCGGGTGCAGTGGCTCACTCCTATAATCCCAGCACTTTGGGAGACCGAGGTGGGTGGATCACTTGAGATCAGGAGTTTGAGACCAGCCTGGCCAACATGGTGAAATCCCACGTCTACTAAAAATACAAAATTTAGGCTGGGTGCGGTGGCTCACTCCTCTAATTCCAGCACTTTGGGAGGCTGAGGCAGGAGGATCACCAGGTGAGGAGTTCAAGACTAGCCCAACCAACATGGTGAAACCCTGTCTCTACTAAAAATACAAAAAAAATAAGCTGGGCACGGTGCCAGGCAACTGTAATCCCAGCTACTTGGGAGGCTGAGGTAGGAGAATTGCTTGAACCTGGAAGGCGGAGGTTGCAGTGAGCTGAGATTGTGACACTGCACTCTAGCCTGGGCAATAGAGCAAGACTCCATCTAAAAAAAATACCAAAAAAAAAGCTGGGCGCGGTGGCTCACTCCTGTAATCCCAGTACTTTGGGAGACCGACGTGGGTGGATCACTTGAGGTCAGGAGTTCAAGACCAGCCTGGCCATCATGGTGAAACCTCATCTTTAAAAAAAAAAAAAAAAAAAAATTAGCCAGGTGTGGTGGTACACGCCTGTAATCCCAGCTACTCTGGAGGCTGAGAAAGAAGGAAGGAAGGAAGGAGGGAGGGAGGAAGGGAGGGAGGGAGGGAGGGAAGGAAGGAAGTAGAAAGGAAGGGAGGAAGAAAGGAAAGAAAGAAAGAAAGAAAGAAACAGCTCTCTCTCTAGTGAGAGAGATGGGGAAAAGGCCTGCAAGAGCCCTTTGAATCTTTGAAACTCTTAGAAGTTTTCTGCATTGCAAGAAGTGGAAGCTTAAATTCCTCTTTGCAGAAGGTCTTTGCTTTGTTATGAGAAAGCCACCCCAAAATACCTTTTAGTTATAGAACTAAAGCAAGCCTTCATCTAACTCCAACGTTGAAACCACCCCTATAAACTTATAAGATTAGAAAAAAACAAATAAATTGGCCAGGCGCGGTGGCTCACTCCTGTAATCCCAGCACTTTGGGAGGTCGAGGCAGGCGGATCATGAGGTCAAGAGATCGGGACCATCCTGGCCAACATGGTGAAACCCCGTCTCTATTAAAAAATACAAAAATTAGCTGGGCATGGTGGCGTGCACCTGTAGTCCGAACTACTCAGGAGGGAGGCTGACGCAGGAAAATTGCTTGAACCCAGGAGGCGGAGATTGCAGTGAGCCGAGATTGTGCCACTGCACTCCAGCCTGGGGCCTGGCGACAGAGCAAGACTCTGTCTCAAAAAAACAAAACAAATAAATTTTAAAAAGGACAACAAACTTTATAAAATTAATTGGGGAAGCCGGCCACGGTGGCTCATGCTTGTAATCCCAGCACTTTGGGAGGCTGAGGTGGGCAAATCACCTGAGGTCGAGAGTTCAAGACCAGCCTGACCAACATGGAGAAACCCGGTCTCTACTAACAATACAAAATTAGCTGGGCATGGTGGCACGCGCCTGTAATCCCAGCTACTCCGGAGGCTGAGGCAGGAGAACCGCTTGAACTGGGGAGGCAGAGGTTGCGGTGAGCCGAGATCACACCATTGCACTCCAGACTGGGCAACAAGGGCAAAACTCCACCTCAAAAAAAAAAAAAATTAATCGGGGAAGAAGTGAGGGGGAAAAACAAAAGTAAACCAAGTTTGCAGCACATTCAGCGTTAATAATGAGATCAGCTTGCTCCCTGACCTGCTTCCTCATAGTTGTTTTGTGCCTATTATCCTATGATCATGTAGACTCTGCTAGAAGATTTTAGTTCCCCTTAACTGCTTTAGAGATAACTTGAACATTATTAAAGGTTTTCCCTTTGAGACATGCCTTCAGATCCCACATACTGGTAAAACAGTTAGGCCAGCTGATCTGCAGGACCCCACTGACGCCAGCTGGTCTGAGGGACCCCAGAAAAAGCTGATTCAGCAACGAATGCAGTTTCCACATTCTGATGATTTCGTCCCCTTTGCCCTGACCAATTGACAACCCCAAATCTCTGGCCCTTTGCCCTTCATGAAAGCCTTTAAAACTCAAGCCGTGGGCCAATCTCAGTGGCTCACGCCTGTAATCCCAGCACTCTAGGAGGCTGAGGTAGGTGGATCACCTGAGGTCAGGAATTCGAGACCAGCCTGGCCAACATGATGAAACCCCGTCTTTACTAAAAATACACTGATGTTGTGGTGGATGCCTGTAATTCCAGCTACTAGGGAGGCTGAAGCAGGAGAATCTCTGGAACCCAGGAGGCAGAAGTTGCAATGAGCCAAGATTGCGCCATTGCACTCCATCCTGGGCAACAAGAGCAAAACTCCCACTCCAAAGAAAACAAAAACAAAAAAACAAAAAACAACCACCAAGCGCAGAACTCCTTGGAGAGATGGGTTTGAGGGTCTTTTCCCATCTCCTCAATCAGCGCCCTGCCATCATTAAACTCTCAGCCATATCCTTGCTGTCTCCGTATAATGGATCTGTTACTGTGTAGTGGGCACACAAACCTACTGGTCCTATGGCAGTGTATTGGGAGAAAACAGTGACATTGCAATTAATCTGAAAGCATCCGCTGTAGAGTTAGACTGAACAGCCAAATGAGCTGTTGCATTCCTAGTTGGCATACAATTGAGTCATGTTATAATTTAGTTTTAAAGTACCTGCCTAAATGCTGTAGCTAATGTTACCTAGATTCCAAATGGATATTTATCAAGATAAAATTACCTTCCCCCCACCACCAAAAAAAAAATTGTACATTATAGTGATTTAAAATTAGAAAACTTTAAAAAAAATTTTTTGAGAGACTGGGTCTCACACTGTCACCCAGGCTGGAGTGCAATGCAGCCTCAAACTCCTGGGCTCAACTGATCTTCCCACCTCAGCCACTCAAGTGGCTGGGACCACAGGCGTGCGCCACCACCCCCAACAGAAAACTTTAAAATCAGATTAAGAACTAGAAATCAAGATAACTGTAATTGATTAGTTCCAGCTCCCAAAGGCAGATGGAATTAATCATTACAGTTTTCCTCTTGAGTCCATTTCATCCACATAAACAGAAATTGCTCTACAAAAAATTTGTGAAATGAATAACTTAGGGCTCATGACTTTTTCGAGTTTTTGCCCCTTAACAAAATAAAACTTTCTTAGGCTCATAGTAAGTACTTAAATATCTATTGATTGAGTCAAGATTTCATTTGCTAGGAGAGAGTTCAGTTCGTTTGTCTAAAAAGTCCCTGAGAAAAGCATGCACTATTTAGGGTGGATTATGTCTCAATGTACACACCCTGACTGGATATACAGGCACTGGCTACAGGCTTCCAAGTTTCCATCTTTTACGCCAGTGAAAGAGAGAAAAATCCAAGCTTTTTAGTTAAGCTGTAGCACTATCAGTAAATTCCCTAAAGGCTTTCTGCAGTAGAAGCTGGGATGGGCACTCTTCCACAGCAGGGACTAGAGTCATGATTTTTGATCTGAAACACTAGAAAACCTAGTTTGACCAATAAGTTGATAAATCTCTGAATACAAATCTGCCCTCTGCTCCAGTTGCTCCCATCACCAGAGCACCCAACAGTTGCTCATCCACCCCTGAAAGGAAGGCAAACTATTGCTGGTGATTCTGATCAACACATTGCCTGAAGTCTAAGATCTGTGTCACTGAATTTCAGCTTTTAGAAAGTGGGGCTCTTGGCCAGGCACACTGGCTCACACCTGTAATCCCAGAGGTTTGGGGACCAAGACAGGCAGATTGTTTGAGCTCAGGAGTTCAAGACCAGCCTGGGCAACATGGTGAAACCCCATCTCTACAAAATATACATTTGTTCTGGGTGTGGTGGCACATGCCTGTAGTCCTAGCTACTCTTGAAGCTGAAGTGGGAGGATTGTTTGAGCCCAGGAGACAGAGGCTGCAGTGAACCGTGATAGTGCCACTGCACTCTAGCCTGGGCGAGAGCCAGACTCTATCTCAAAAAAAAAAAAAAAAAGAAAAGTCAACGGGGCTCTTTATTTTTTATTTTTTAATTTTTTTTTAAAGATGGGGTTTCACCATGTTGGCCAGGCTGGTCTTGAACTCCTGACCTCAGGTGATCCACCCACCTTGGCCTCCCAAAGTGCTAGGATTACAGGCATGAGCCACCGCGCCCGGCCAGCGGGGCTCTTCTGCTGAATCCATCGAACAGCCTCTCAGCACAAATCTTTACCCTTGTCAAGGCAGGAATGTGATAGCAATAAAATGGCAATGCAGGGGTAGCAGCAGCTGCCTCCATTAGGAAATTAATCAGGGCATCTTTGTTTCATGGTTTGAAAAGAAAGTTGCAATGACAGCAATGCCATTGGCTTCTATTTCTTCTGCCTGTTGGGCCAGTTCTTGTGATTCTTTCAAGCTCAGTACTCCTATATCAATCACTACCTGACCCAACATATACTAGTTTTTTATAAACAATATTATAAAGAATACACACAAAGAAATGTATATAAGGGGCTGGGCCTGGTGGCTCACACCTGTAATCCCAGCACTTTGAGAGGCTGAGGTGGGCAAAATTGCCTGAGGTCAGGAGTTTGAGACCAGTCTGGCTAACATGGTGAAACCCCATCTCTACTAAAAACACAAAAATGAGCCAGGTATAGTGGTGTGCGCCTGTAGCCCCAACTACTGGGGAGACTGAGGCAGGATAATCACTTGAGCCTGAGAGGTGGAGGTTGCAGTGAGCCAAGATCACGTAATTGTCATCCACGGGAAAAAAGTGTGAAACTCTTCCTCAAAAAAAAAAAAAAAAAAAAAAAAATGCATGTGAGGGACAGGACATGGAGTGTCTGCCCTCCCTGGGTGCACCACCCTCCAGGAATCTCTACATGTTCAGCTACCTGGAAACTCTATCTAGTACCCTTTTAATTTTCTTTTTTGTTTTTTGAGACTTGCTCTGCTGCCCAGGCTGGAATGCAGTGGTGCCATCTCAGCTCACTGCAAACCTCCACCTCCCAGGTTCAAGCGATTCTCCTGCTTCAGCCTCTTGAGTAGCTGGGATTACAGGTGTGTGCCACCATGCCCCCAGCTATTTTTGGATTTTTAGTAGAAACGGGGTTTTACCATGTTGGCCAGGTTGGTCTCGATCTCCTTCTTGATCCACCCACCTCAGCCTCTCAAAGTGCTGGGATTACAGGTGTGAGCCACTGCGCCCAGCCTTATTAGCTCAATCTTAACATAGCAAAACCACAAGACAGATACTATTTAGTATCATTATTTTATATCCAAGGAATCTGAGGTACAGAGGCCCGAGGCCACACACAACTAGTAAGTGGCAGAACTAGGATACAAATTCAGGTAACCAGGCCAGAACCTGCCCTCTTAACTGGTATAACCATACTAATTAAATAATAAAGAATAACTCAAGCACAACTGTTCTTCAAAGTCTATTTTCAATTTATGAGAAAAATGTTTTTAAAAGCAAACATTGCTAAATCTTGAAATACTAGCTCCGCATCTTGTTTTAGTTGGTTGTTTGGATACCCTAAGTATTAAGGCAGTATATTTCATTGATGTGTTTTTAGCAAGCTATGCTTTTCTAGCAACTCCTGTTTCAAAGGGTGACAACCAGGAAGACACACTCAGCCAGACTTAATGACCTGGAAATTAGGTCATTTTTTTTTTATCCCTAAGGTAGGTAAAATAATACCAAGACCCATCCCTATGGCTGCTATTTACTCTCAGATTAACCCACTCACAATGGATTGATGCAATTGGTTTAATTATGCTGAAGAGCTGGTCTTATTGAGAATTATACCTTAGGGAGGACGACTGAAGGGACGACTACATGGTAATCAAACTCTTCCTCCAACAGCCATGTCTACCCTCTTGGCCTTATGTGTGTGTAGAAAAAGAAGAGGGCTTTCTTCTCTATCCTGTGGCAAACTGTAAACTCACATTTTGCTTCTTATTACAAAAAGGGTAAGAAATATTACTGATCACACAGGGCGGACAATCCCCTCTGGTATAAAAAGCCAATAAAAATGATTGTGTATAAGGGAAAATCATTCAGAGTATGTGCCATTCAGTGCATCACTGTTTAGAATTCTTTTTTTTAAAATTCTTCAGCTAAGACAGCAGAAGAGGTGATTTATTGTATGCTTGTTACACTCGGCCACAAGTGAACACAGAAATAGTCCAGAATGTCACAGGTCCAGGGCAAAGAACCAACATGGGCTGTTTTGGTTATGAGCAAGGTGGGTTTCAGAGGTGGTTTCCATGACCAGATGGCAATGGAAGCTCTAGATCCACTTAGACAAGTTCTAGACAGCAGCATGCAGTCCAGCAACTTGTACCAGCATCACCAGCCTCTGACATTTCATGTTTCCAGGTACACAAGCTAGTGGTTTACTTAGACCTCTGCTTCATCTTTCTTCTTTTGCACTTCAGCCTGTGGATTTGCTTCTTCCTCCACTTGGCTCATGGCACAGGAGTTTCCAAGAAGGTGGCGCTAAGGCTGAAAGCTGAAGTCTTTTTTTTTTAAAAAAAACACAGTTAAATAAAAATGTGTATAGGGTACTAGGATCCCTAGCATAGTGAATTGTATATGTTATCTAGTGAGATGTTAAAAATGTTTTTGAGGTTTTGAAAATGTTTTCTAATATAATCGATGAATTTGTAACATAGGAGAGAATTTTTTTAAATGTACATCATTTGCCTTTTATTTTTCAAAAATGTGCTTCACCTCATTTGCCTTTAAGACATCACATTTTATAGGTATGAGAAAGAAAGGGGGAAAAGTCACGGCCAATTCCTTTCTCGTTACTGATCAGATTCTTGGCAGCCACCTCTTGGATTTTTTTCTGCAAAGAAATGATTTTTCTAACCGTTAATTACTGCTCACTGTAGATATTTCACCTACACTAAACAAAACCACACTTGGTGTTTAAATCATTTTTCTTTAGCTATTTGTTCAAGGGCTATGTAAGTCCTAAACTGTAATCGGGCTTCCATGGAATAGTCTTTGTAATTTCTTACTTTGTCTAGGTTTTTCGTTGCACTGGCATAGTCTCCTTTTAGATAGTGTAAGATTCCCAGTTCATAATAAGTATATGGCACCAAATAGTGGTCATATTTTAACACTTTCTCCTTTTGAATGACACGATTAAAGTAATACTCAGCCTTTGAGTATTTGCCTAAGTGTTTCAGGCATAGACCTTTCAGTAAATTTAACAAACTTATGTCATCTGCGCCATACTCTTTATGTGGATTTTCTTGTAAAAGATCTTCTCCTCTGTCAATTATCGATAGCCAGCTTGAAATAAGCTCAACTTTTTTGCTCATGACTCGGAAACCACTCCAGGCATAAATGAACTCCAGAAGGGGCTGGGCTGTAAACCAGCCTGTTGTAGTGCCATAGCGCTGACCCTTCTCTGCAACAAACTTTTCTACTGGCACAGAACTGCCTAAAAATTTGATTCTCAGGCCTTCCACTTTTAAGAAGAGAGAGTTTATATCCTCACTTACTGATTTCACAAAATCAGAAGGAAGCAAAGCCAGGATGATAGCTTTACTGTACATGTAGATTGCCTTGGACCATCTGCTTTGTTGAGACAGAAGATTGGCATAGTGGTAAGCCTGCCTCCAATCCTGCCGTAAAATGTGGCACCACATGAATTCCCAGTAACAGAGGTGATGAACCTGCTTCCATTCATTCTGAGTAAAAATGCACTCCTGTAATTTTAACTGTGCATTTTCAAAATCGCCTTTCAACATACTAGAACGTGCATGAAAAAATTTAAATATGACACAGTTTGGAAATTTCTGGAGGTAGACTAGGAAGAGATCTTCTGTAGCAGAATTGTAAACCTTTTCAACACCAAAAGCTACATAGATATAATTGTAATAAAAGAGTAGAGTCAAAAGACTTACAATATTATTTATGTGGGTTTCAGATGCACTCTCATGAAGCAAAGACAAGCCCACTTCTCTATCACCAGAATATCCAATAATATTGAGTAGTTTAAGTGTCTTTGGTGGCACAAGTGATAACATCAAATTGAATGCTCCAAGTCCAAATTTTATACCTCCAACCAGGTGTTTGTGGGTTTTGCTTTGGTTGTCAGGTATCTGTGTTAATACCTGTTGACAGTCTTTGTACATTTGGTAACTTGACCCAACACTGATCCCACTTTTAAGGAAAGCAAGCATGCTCTCATCCTGTATAAATGACATGAAGGATTTCAAGATCAAACACTCAGCATAACAGACTTCTGCATGCAATTCCTCTTCTGTGATAGCCGTTATTTCCTGTTTACTTACTAGATGAGACAATGTCATTTTAGTTTTTTTCCGGAAATTGTTACAGGTGTTCAAAGCGTCCTTTGCAGCTATCATTCCAATCTGTAAATCCTGTGGCTCAAAAGTCAGGATGGCCTTGACAACCATAAAGAAACCATACATCAGGGAATGGTACATGCTGTTTTTAGACCATGGATGAATGAGATTTATTGCATCTGAGAATCTGTTATTTAGAAATAAATACAATCCAGTGGTGCATTCTTCCAAGGAAGATAGTAGATTCATTGCTGTTGCCACAGGGATACTTTCACAGGCATCTTCAAACTTGTCCTCCTGATCATTTTTTCTTTTACTTAGAGTAAGTGACATATTTGTTTCCCCACTTAGAGATGAGAAATATCTGAAGTGGAAGTGGAGTGACGTGGTTGCAATGAGGGTAGCTCCTGATCTCCTGATTGAGATCACTTCTTCCACACAAAGCTCAGTCTGAGGTGTTGCTGTTAAAATAGAGGCAAACAAACAACTAGCTGTGAGGTGCAGCATTAGGACATTATCATCTATGTCAGACAATGGGGGAACAAAAGATAATTTTAGTTACCCAGAAGATGCATTTCTGAAAAGTCCAAATCATTTGGAATGTACTAAACAAAACATGTTTTAAAAATTTGTAAATTTAACTATAGATGAGGAAAACATGCTTTTTTTTAAAAAAAAGCACTGCAAAGTAAATCCTTTGAAAGCAGAAGAATTCTTTTGTAACTATTCCTTCAACATATTGATTTCATAAGATCATGCTTTTCTGTATTTGCGTTATAGAACTGTACTGTGATAGCTGTAAAATTTCTCTATAGGAAGGCCTTGGGGGGCAAGAATCTGGTTGGAAAAGGGAATGTATTTATGTAGCTCTCTCTTTTTTTTTTTTTTTCTTTTTTTGAGATGGAGTCTCACTCTGTTGCCCAGGCTGGAGTGCAGTGTCAAGATCTTGACTCACTAACAACCTCCGCCTCCTGGGTTCAGGAGATCCTCCCACCTCATCCTTTTGAGTAGCTGGGACTATAGGCATGTACCACCACGCCCAGCTACTTTTTTTTTTTTTTTTGAGATTGAGTCTTGCTCTGTTGCCCGGGCTGGAGTGCAATGGCGCAATCTTGGCTCATGGAAACCTCCACCTCCCAGGTTCAAGCGATTCTCCTGCCTCAGCCTCCCAAATAGCTGGGATTACAGGTGCCCACCACCACACCAGGCTAATTTTTGTATTTTTAGTAGAGGTGGGGTTTTACCACATTGGCCAGGCTGGTCTAGAATTCCTGACCTCAGGTGATCCGCCCACCTCAGCCTCCGAAAGTGCTGGGTTTACAGTGCTAGCCACCAAGCCCGACCTACTTTTTTTTTTTTTTTTTTTGTATATTTTGTAGAGGTGAAGTTTCACCATGTTGCCCAGGCTAGTCTCGAATTCCTGGGCTCAAGTGATCCACCTGCCTTGGCCTTCTAAAGTGTTGGGATTACAGGTGTGAGCCTCTGTGCTTGGCTTAAAAACTAACTTTTGGCAAAATGAAACATTGTGGTCAATTGTATAGAACTTTGGACATGGAGAGATTTGTGTAAATCTAGAAAGATTTCCTAGTATTGTTCCTGTTAGAAAAAATAAATTCAAATGTAATAGCTGTTATCACAGCATTTGGTAGGAAATCTTTTCTTCTACTGGGAGTCATTTAACACCTGGAAGCTGGGGTGGGAGTGGGTACAATGGAAGGCCAATTCCAAATAGCAAGCTATTTAATTTATTCATAATAACAGAATAGGTTCAATTAATCTATTTTTTAAAGTAGAAATAGCAAAATACAACAGTAATTATTACAATACTTCAAAAAAAATCCAAGTATACTTTAAAATGCACTTGAATTCTGTATTTTGATAAGTCAAAAGACAAAAGGAAGAGGTAGAACAGAGGAGAGTAATCAAAGGAAAAGAAAAAGAGACAGAAAAGCAGAAGAAAGAGTTGCAAATTTTTACACAGAGAGAGAGAAAACAAAGAGGGAAAATATGTTACATCTAAGAAGAAATGAGGCCGGGCACGGTGGCTCATGCCTGTAATCCAAGCACTTTGGAGGCCAAGGCGGGCGGATCACCTGAGGTCGGGAGTTCAAGACCAGCCTGACCAACATGGTGAGACCCCATCTTTAAAAAAAAAAAAAAAAAGAAGAAGAAGAAATGATAAGGAGGACAGCCTCAGAGGCATTATTTTAGATAAATGCTTGTTTTTTTAATTTTAATTTTATTTTTAGGTTTTGTTTGTTTTTCTTTTTTTTTTTCCTCCCCTCTACCCCTGCAGCTGTTTGTTTGTTTGAGGAGGAGTCTAATTTTATTGCCCAGGCTGCAGTACAACTGCATGATCTTGGCTCACTGCAACCTCCGCCTCCCGGGTTCAAGTGATTCTCCTGCTTCAGCCTCCTGAGCAGCTGGGATTACAGGCATGTGCCGACACACCCTAATTATTTTTGAATTTTTAGTAGAGACTGGGTTTCACTATGTTGGCCAGGCTGGTCTCAAATTCTTGACCTCAGGTGATCCACCCACCTTGGCCTCCCAAAGTGCTGGGATTACAGGCATGAGCCACTGTGCCCGGCCCAATAAATGCTTGTTTTTACACTTAAGATTCAGTTATGTTTCAGGTTGTTAGCAACAGTAATCACTAACTTTTTAAAAGCTAGGTTAAGGCGGAGCACAGTGGCTCATGCCTGTAATCCCAGAACTTTGGGACGCCGAGGCCAGTGGATCACCTGAGGTCAGGAGTTTGAGACCAGCCTGGCCAACCTGGTGAAAACTCGTCTCTACTAAACATACAAAAATTAGCTGGGTGTGGTGGCGGGTGCCTGTAATCCCAGCTAGTTGGGAGGCTGAGGCAGGAGAATTGCTTGAACCCAGGAGGCAGAGGTTGCAGTGAGCTGAGATCATGCCACTGCACTTCAGCCTGGGCAAAAAGAGCGAAACTCTTTATCTCAAAAAAATAAGAAGTAAATAAATAAATAAAAAGCTAGGTTAATTATACATTTATCTGAAAGGCCTAGTTCTTTTTTTTTTTTTTTTTTTGAGACGGAGTCTTATTCTGTCGCCCAGGCTAGAGTACAGTGGTGAGATCTCAGCTCACTGCAACCTCTGCCTCCTGGGTTCAAATGATTCTCTTGCCTCAGCCTCCCAAGTAGCTGGGACTACAGGTACCCACCACCATGCCTGGCTAATTTTTGCATTTTTAGTAGAGACGGGGTTTCACCATACTGGCCAAGCTGATCTCAAACTCCCGACCTTGTGATCTGCCCGCCTTGGCCTCCCAAAGTGTTGGGATTACAGGTGTGAGCCACTGCGCCTGGCCTGAAAGGCCCAGTTCTGAATGGGAAAGCCATGTAGCCCATTAGAAGGGAAATTCTTCTTTTTCTTCTTTTTTTTTTTTTTGAATCAGAGTCTTACTCTGTCACCCAGGCTGGAGTGCAGTGGCATGATCTCAGCTCACTGCAACCTCTGCCTCCCACATTCAAACGATTCTCCTGCCTCAGCCTCTGGAGTAGCTGGGATTACAGGCATGGACCACCACTGGCTAATTTTTGTATTCTTAGTAGAGGCGGGGTTTCACCATGTTGGCTAGGCTGGTCTTGAACTCCTGATCTCAAGTGATCTGCCCTCTTTGGCCTCCCAAAGTGCTGAGATTACAGGAGTGACCCACCTTGCCTCACCAAATTTTTGTGTTTTTAGTAGAGACAGGATTTCACCATGTTGGTCAGGCTGCTCTCAAACTCTTGACCTCAGGTGATCCACCCACCTCCACCTCCCAGAGTGCTAGGATTACAGGTGTGAGACACTGCACCCAGTCCTTTTTTTTTTTTTTTTCAATTTACCATTTTTATTTCTATTTTCTTTTATATATAGAGATGAAATCTTGCTATGCTGCCTGGGCTGGTCTCAAACTCAAGTGAGTTCAAGCTTAAGTTCAAGCTTGGGCTTAAGCAATCCTCCTACCTAGGCCTCCCAAAGTTCTGGGATTACAAGCATGAGGCACTGCACCCGGCCTGTATTTTTAAATGTCTGTCTTCTGATTTTATTTCTTGTATTTGTTTTCACCACTGAGTATGACTGGCACTTGGTCATTAAACTAAATTATGCTGGGAGCAGTGGGTCATGCCTGTAATTCCAGCATTTTGGGAGGCGGAGGTGGATGCATGCTAAGGTAGGAGGATCATTTGAGCCCAGGAGTTCAAGACCAGCCTGGGCAACATGGCAAAGCCCTGTCTCTACAAAAAATACAAAAATTAGCTGGGTGTGGTGGGGTACGCCTATAGTCCCAGCTACTCTAGAGGATGTGGTGAAAGGACTACCTGAGTCTGGGGAAGTCAAGGCTGACGTGAGTGGTGATTGCACCACTGCACTCCAGCCTGGGTGACAGAGTGAGACTCTCTCAAAAATATAAATGAATAAATAAAGAAATACTTGCTGGGTGCGGTGGCTCATGCTTGTAATCCCAGCCCTTTGGGAGGCTGAGGCAGTTAGGAGTTCAAGACCAGCCTGACCAACAAGGTGAAACCCGGCCTCTACCAAAAATACAAAAATCAGCTGGGCGTGGTGGCACGTGCCTGTAATCCCAGCTACTCAGGAGGCTGAGGCAGGAGAATCGCTTGAACCGGGGAGACGGAGGTTGCATTGAGCCGAGATCATGCCATTGCACTCCAGCCTGGGCAACAAGAGCTAAACTCCATCTCAAACAAAAAAAAACAAAAAACAAAACTGAAAAACCCCCTGCTGGGCACGGTGGCTCATGCCTGTAACCCCAGCATTTTGGGAGGCCAGGGCAGGGAGATCACTTGAGTTCAGCTCGAGACAAACCTGAGCAGCATGGCGAACCCCGTCTCTACAGAAAAAAATACAAAAATTAGCTGGGCATGGTGGTGCTTGCCTGTAGTTCCAGCTCCTTGTGGGAGCTGAAGCCAGAAGATCGCTTGAACTGGGTAGGTGGAGTTTGCAGTGAGTTGAGGTCATGGTCACTACACTTCAAGCTGGGTGACAAAGTGAGACTCTATGTCAAAATAATAATAATAATAAATAATAAAATTATTTAAAAATAATAATACAGAGTCTCGCCATGTTGCCCAGGCTGGTCTTTAACTCCTGAGCTCAAGCAATCCACCTGCCTCTGCCTCCTGAGTATTGGGATTACAGGCATGAGCCACCTCATATGGCCATTTCATACTTTATAATACAATGTGACATTCCTCAGAAAACCTCACCATTACCTAGATTGTTTTACACACCTAAACCATCCATTTAGGTCATATTTATATCAGGGGGGCATTCCTGTACCACATTATTCCTTTTCCTAGTTTCACTCTTGAAGTTGGTCAAAGCACTGCAGTTCTTTAGCCTTTCATCTTTTAGCACTGATAGTTGTCCAATACTTGGTTAATGGGAAATTAATTTCTTTCTTTCTTTTTTTTTAAATAAAGATGGGGTTTCACCATGATGGCTAGGCTGGTCTTGAACTCCTGACCTCAGGTGATCCACCCACCTCAGCCTCCCAAAGTGTTAGCATTACAGGTGTGAGCCACCGTGCCTGGCCAGGAAATTAATTAATTTTTTTTTTCTTTTGAGACGGAATCTTGCTCTGTCGCCCAGGCTGGAGTGCAATGAAGTGGTCTCGGCTCACTGCAAACTTCGCCTCCCAGGTTCAAGAGATTCTCCTGCCTCAGCCTCCTCAGTAGCTGGGATTACAGGTGCCCGCCACCACGTGGGCTAATTTTTGTATTTTTAGTAGAGACAGGGTTTCACCATGTTGGTCAGGCTGGTCTCGAACTCCTGACCTTGTGATCTGCCTGCCTCACCCTCCCAAAGTTCTGGAATTACAGGCATGAGCCACCATGCCCAGCCTGAGAAATTAATTTCTTAATACAGTATGAAATAATTATGAACATGCTTCTCCCTTCTCAGAATGTCCTAACAGCATTCCAGAGGAAACAGAAGATCATGAAATGTTGAAAAAGAAAAGAAAGCTGTAGTTGAACATAGCTGTTTGGTTGAACCTACAGTACACACATACATAGCACACACATAAATACATATTAAAGATTAGTATTTGTTACTATAGACTACTTATTTATATTAAAATAGATTCTTGGCGTGGCAGAGGGGGAAGCTGGGGTCCAGGAGGCAGAGTCCGAGGTCTGCCCACCTCTCGCCCTGCCTTTAAAAAACAAACATATAAACAGATTCATGTGCAAAAGGTTTAAATTTGTTTTTCCTTTCTTGTTTTTTTTTTTCTTTTCTTGTTTTAAGGTTTTCACATCCAAGCTCAACTGGTGATAATGACTTAAAAGTGAAACTGAAATGGTGAGAGAAGTAAGATTAAAAAGGGAACTTTTTGTTAATATTTCCCTGGAAATACCAAATGTAGGAAATGCAGATACATTTTGAAAACTGCTGTAAAAGGCTTATGAATTACTCTCTTTTCCTAAACTAATAATATTGTCAAAATTTAAGAATAGTAACATGTTAATAATTAGTATTTCATATTAGGAAATATTACAACATTTGAATTAAGTAGTTTTCATATTCAAACAATCTGAAAATGTAAATTTAACACAGATTTCTAGAGGCAGAAACTTATGTGGGTGAATGTGATTTCAAAGAGAATCAGCAGGAATAAAAGTTTTCTGCACAGTAAAATCTCCCTGATTTGGATTAGATTGACATTTAGTGAAAAGAATTGGTTGCCTGTTCTTAAAGAGTGTTCAGGCTGGGTGCGGTGGCTCACGCCTGTAATCCAAGCACTTTGGAGGCCAAGGCGAATGGATCACCTGTGGTCGGGAGTTCAAGACCAGTCTGACCAACATGGTGAAACCCTGTCTTTATAAAAAAAAAGTATATATATAAAAAAAGAGTGTTCAGTAGAAAGTAGAATAGTGTATGAGAATAGTATACAGTACTATTATTTTTTCATGGTAATCAGATCAACAAAGCCTGGCCTCCTACTGGCCCTGCTTTCATGGGGATAAATAGTATATAATTAGCTTATTGAACACCTGCCTCCAAGACAGGCATGTCTGTGAATTAGGGTCTGAAACCAATTGGTTAGAAATTTAAAAACTGTTTCTATTTACTATTATTTGCTTAGAAATTTCTTTAGTACAACTACAGACTTTGTTTTGTTGGTAGAGATGGGGGTCTAGTTCTGTTGCCCAGGCTAGTCTCAAAGTCCAGGACTCAAGCAATCCTTCCACCTCCATCTACCAAAGTGCTGGGATTACCAGCATGAGCCACGAAGCCCGACCTAGACTTTGTATTCAGAGTTAAAAGAAGTTTATTGAGGTTTATTAGGAACTATACAGTATAATATGCACTACCTTTCAAGCAGGTTATCTATGCTTGGTTCACAGTAATTTTCTTTTTCATTTTATTTTATTTATTTATTTTTTTTCTCCCACCCCGACCCACAGTAATTTTCATAGCTTCTTAACAGAAGAAAGTCAACTTGGTGAGGCTTTACAGAATTGATATTCTGTCTTTTAGGGACTACATATTTTTTTTTTTTTGAGACAGTCTCACTCTGTCCCCCAGGCTGGAGTGCAGAGGCACGATCTTGGCTCTCTCTGCAACCTCCACCTCCCGGGTTCAAGCAATTCTGCCTCAGCCTCCTGAATAGCTGGGACTATAGGCACGCGCCACCGTGCCCAGCTTATTTTTTGTATTTTAGTAGAGATGGGGTTTTACCGTGTTGCCCAGGTGGGTCTCAAACTCCTGAGCTCAGGCAATCCGCCTGCCTCGGCCTCTCAAAGTGCTGGGATTACAGTGGTGAGCCCCTGCACCCGGCCCCTATATAATCTTTATAATTATTGTTTAATTCTTTTGAGAAGAACCTATAGATTTTTTTTTTTTTTTAAAGATGGGGTTTCACCGTGTTGGCCAGGCTGGTCTTGAACTCCTGACCTCAGGTGATCCACCCACCTCAGCCTCCCAAAGTGCTAGGATTACAGGCGTGAGCCACCGCGCCTGGCCGAACCTATAGATCTTTGTATTGTTTCTTTTGAGAAGAACCCAGTAGATAAAAACAAAAATCACTAAGACTAAAGAGAACACATATGCTCTACAGAGCTCCTATTTTCTTCCTAGAGATGTTCCTGAGACAGACTAATTCTCTTCATAACTTAATCAATTAAAAAAATATGCATACAATCATAGCATGACCTGGAGAGAATCCTTGCTTTATTCACCAACTAAGCCTCCTTTCCCTATAGTCTACATTCCACATCTATACACACCAAACGAAGTTGCAGAAGATGAAAAAGAGAAAAATGCAAATACCTAAAGATGTCCTTTTTTTTTAATGTATAACATTTCCTTTTTTTTTTAAGATGGGGTTTCACCATGATGGCCAGGCTGGTCTTGAACTCCTGACCTCAGGTGATCTACCCACCTTGGCCTCCCAAACTGCCATGATTACAGGCGAGAGCCACCATGCCCAGCCTATGTATAACATTGCCAACTTTTGTGTATTCCAAAAATTAATGATGTAATGTCTATGTTTCTAGCAAAAAAGAACTGAAATCTGTATTTGTAGTTGGTGTCTGGAGCAATTCTAATGTAAAGAAGTTTGGCATTTATTTGGTACTATTGAGTGGCTGAGCAGCAAGGCTGCTATTTCCACTGCTTGGAGATATTCAAATATAATTTAGGGGCCGGGCGTGGCGGCTCACGCCTGTAATTCCAGCACTTTGGAGGCCGAGGTGGGGGATCACGAGGTTGGAAGTTCGAGACCAGCCTGGCCAACATGGCGAAACCCCGTCTCTACTAAAAATACAAAATTAGCCGGGCGTGGTGGTGCATGCCTGTAATCCCAGCTATTCGGGAGGCTGAGGCAGAATGGCTTGAACTCGGGAGGCGGAGGTTGCAGTGAGCTGAGATGGTGCCATTGCACTCCAGCCTGGGCAGCAAGAGCAAGACTCTCTCTTAAAAAAAAAAATGATTTAGGAGTCCCAATAATCCTCAGGAACTGAGTATTAGTGGATAATGTGTGTTACTACAATACAAAGCAGAAAACATTAGAAAGGAAGAGCAAATCTATTACTTTGAGCTTCAGATGCAAATAATTTCCAAATTGCCACTGGCCAAAATGCTTTAAACACTCAGGGTTTTGTCACAGTTTCAATATAACCGGGAAGAGGGGGAACCCCACAGCTCTATTCCTTTGTCTTTCAGACTCTTAAGAACTCAGACCGTGGTGGTAACTGGTTCGGAAGAAGCTGGAACGGGGCGTGCAGGGCAGGAGACTTTACTACAAGTCTCTGGGGGCGTCATCCTTCCTAAGGTCTACGGTGTAAAAACCACCACTCAGAATGGCTAGGTTCATGGACTTTTCACCATGGCCAAACTTTCGATTACCTCTGACGAGCCCCAAAGATCACAGAGTAGCAGGCTAGGCCAGGTCCCGCAACGGAAAGGCGCGACGGCTGCAACATCAGTGGTTAAGTTGTACAGTCTTTCACAAGCCAGTCTAATGCATCTGTACGAAGATTACTAAGGCTGAGGGTCCCTAGACCGGGGAAGACGAAAAGGCGGCAGGGGGTAGGGAGAAAGGAAGGAAGACAAGGAGGGTGTAGAAAAGAGGGAGGGGAGGGGGCGGGACACCACGGGAAAGGCCTCAGGTTTACTGGCGATAGTGGCGTTCCCATGGAAACGTATCCCTCCGCCTGTGACTGGTGTGTTAGTCTCTTCAGTTCCTTCCGCGTCGCTTCTCGGCTGTTTCCGCCCAGCTCCTTTGTGCCGCGCAGAACAACGAGACGGCGCATGCGCAAAGCCCAGCCGCCGCATATATAAATGCGAACCCGGGCTCTTCCTCGTAGTGCCGCTGGGACCGTTGACGGGTTGGGTGTGTGTCAGCTTTTTTGCGTCGCTCGAGCCCTGGGCGCTGCGAGCTAGAGCCGAGCACGCGGGTCGTCATCATGTCGCGTTACGGGCGGTACGGAGGAGGTAAGAGGCTGGGGTCCTGTGAGGGACGTTGGTGTGGTGTAGTGAGCACTGAGAGGCCGTAGGGTTGGCGCGGCAGTTGGGAGACGGTTATTCCGCGTGCGTAATGGCGGCTTCGGCGCACGCCATACGAAGCCGGAGGCAGTGGGGGCGGGGTGGTGAAAGGAGACGGGATGGAGGGTGTACATCTCTGCTGAGTTCCGTACTCTTGGGCATTTTTGTGGCCCAATCCAGCCTGAAGCAGGGTTGAGATCACGGTTTTCGCGTTGTCCTTCTCGGAGCCGCCCGCCGGCCCCCTCCCCCCGCCCTCGGCGGCGGCGGCTGCCATTTTGCGCACATTGACGACCGTGGTGGCGCATTTCCTCAGCGCTTTCCCGCCACTTCAGCGGACAGATCTGGCCGCAGACGTAACTAAGATCGTGGTTGTGTTTGAGACGGAACGAAATTGGCAGCTGTGAGCTGCGTGTTCTCGTCAAACAATCGGTTAAATTGCGGAATGGGAAAGGGAACGTAATCTTTGCAACTGGCGGCTTTTTTTTTCTCTTTTAGTTTTTTCGAGCGCGGTTTATGGCTTTGGGGCGGACAGCTGGAGTCTTGGGCAAGCCTGTGCCTGGGGCAGTTGCCGCGGAGGACGAGAGCCGGGGCAGCTCTGCTCTCCCGGCCCGGCCCTTACCGAGGCCTGCCCGCCGCTGCTGCCGCCGCGGGCCCGCGCGCTCCTAGCGCGCCCGGGGTTGCCGGGACTCATGGGCGGGGCCGGGCCGGGGCCCGCCCCACGCCTCGGTGTATCCTACCGCGCATCTCTGTTGGGGACGGTCACCCCTTAGTAGCACGTTAAGAACTTTGTTAAAAGTCTAGGTTTTCAAGGATTTGCAGGCTTCACCGGTTTTAGGACTAAGTTCAGTCTTTAATAGAGGGCATTAAATGTGCTTTACTCAATTTTGAGGATGGCCCATTTTAAGGCAAATAATTCATTGAAACTTGGGCCAGATTTTGCATAACGTGTATTCTTCCATTTGCGTTTTTAAACAGAAACCAAGGTGTATGTTGGTAACCTGGGAACTGGTGCTGGCAAAGGAGAGTTAGAAAGGGCTTTCAGTTATTATGGTCCTTTAAGAACTGTATGGATTGCGAGAAATCCTCCAGGATTTGCCTTTGTGGAATTCGAAGATCCTAGAGATGCAGAAGATGCAGTACGAGGACTGGATGGAAAGTAAGTAAGATGTTATGAAATTCATGTGCATTCAAATACATTGTGGGCTAGATAACTGAGTGCTAAGCTTGGATTCTGAAATCTGGAGGAGACCTTAAATAGCTGATTATAGTGTTACTTGCTAAAGACACAAGAAGGTTAAAGAAGTTAGAGATGGAGTTAGGGCTTAATGACGACTGCCGAAGTTTGTGAGGGGGAAAGAGTGGTTGGAAAGAGTTCTTTTAAATCCAGAGGTCCTGAATATATTTTTAACTGTAGAATTTCGTTATTTTACTTTTATTAGAGTGATTTGTGGCTCCCGAGTGAGGGTTGAACTATCAACAGGCATGCCTCGGAGATCACGTTTTGATAGACCACCTGCCCGACGTCCCTTTGATCCAAATGATAGATGCTATGAGTGTGGCGAAAAGGGACATTATGCTTATGATTGTCATCGTTACAGCCGTCGAAGAAGAAGCAGGTATTTATTTTAATAAAGGAATGGTTGGTATTCTAGTTAATCAAGTAATTTTTTTATTAGCAAGGCAGAAACTAGTGTTTTTCTATAAACTTGAATGTTAATTGTACAGGTGTATTTTTACAATTTTTGTTTAATTAAAAAAATGTTACTATATTAATAATCAACCTGGTCAAAACCTTTCAGGTTTCTTCGTTTGAGTCAGTCGCCTTGATTCAGAATGTCACGAGCCTTATGATATCATGCTGAGGCGCCTTGCAAATCCGACAATTAAGATCCTCCTAGACCTTGAGGTGATCAGCATAAGAGGCCAGATCCCCTCGAGTCATCTACACCTAGCTTCACCTTATTCTTTAAAGGGCAGAAAATTTGAGACGGTGATCGCCGTAACAGTAAATTTGGCTTACAATTGGGGGCCCCCCTCCGGTTTAGAAAGAGGAACACCAGATTGACCACATTCCCAACTAGAAAAATCTTCTTGCGTCAATCAAGCCTCACCTGGCTCATTTGGCTGTCAGTTTGATCGTCGTTAGATTGAAGAAAACATCTAGATGCAGCGATCGGCTATAGATACTTCTAGATCGTCTAGATCTGCTAGACCATGGGCCAAAGAGGGTCGACCTGCAAACTTGCAAGGTTTATTTTAAATACACATTATAGTGTTTTCTATTATGTAATTCTAAGTTGTAATTCAGCTTTTAACAAATCTTTTTTTAGGTAGTAAAAAAAAAAAAAAACTCGACAACTAATAGGCCCAGAGTTTATTTCCAAATGAGACACTAAATTTAAATAGTTTTGAGATTTGATTTCAGCAGAGGCACACAAACTCCTAAAAATGAGTTATTGTCTGACATTTTGTTTTTTCTCTAACTTGAAAAATAGGTCACGGTCTAGATCACATTCTCGATCCAGAGGAAGGCGATACTCTCGCTCACGCAGCAGGAGCAGGGGACGGAGGTGAGATCTTGTTTAATTCAAGTCTTACTGTATTTTTAAATTCACTGATAGTCCAACACAGGAAAAAACTCATTTTTTTGGAAACAGTCTTGCTCAGTCAACCAGGCTAGAGTACAGTGGCATTAACCATGACTCACTGCAGCCTTGTCCTCTTGGGCTTAAGCAGTCCTCCTGCCTCAGCCTCCTGAGTCAGTGGGACCGTAGGCACTGTCAGCATACCCAGCTAATTTTATTTTTGTAGAAATGGACTTGCACTGTTTCCCAGTCTGGTCTCGAGCTCCTGGGCTCAAACAATCCTCCCAAAGTGCTATGATTATAAGCATGAGCACTGCACCATTACCTAATTGAAGTCTCAACAGGCAAAAAAACCAAAAAACAAAAAAACTGTTCTTTAATTTTTAGGTCAAGGTCAGCATCTCCTCGACGATCAAGATCTATCTCTCTTCGTAGATCAAGATCAGCTTCCCTCAGAAGATCTAGGTCTGGTTCTATAAAAGGATCGAGGTATTTCCAGTATGTAACAGTTTTTTTCTTGTTTGTGTTTGTTCACATTTTAACAGCAGTAGAGTGTCTTAAGGACATAATTCATATGGATTGCTTCAGGGAATATTGAGATATAAAAATTAAAGAACCAAGATTAAAATTTGTTACGTGCAACTTATAAATTTTAATCTAGGTTTTTGTTTTTTTGAGACAGTCTCACTCTGTCACCAGGCTGGAGTGCAGTGGTGTGTGATCACTGCAACCTCTGCCTCCCAGGTTCGAGCTATTCTCCTGCTTCAGCTTCCTGAGTAGCTGGGATTACAGGCATGGGCCACCATGTCCAGCGCATTTTTGTGTTTTTAGTCGAAACAGGGTTTCACCATGTTGGCCAGGATGGTCTCGATTTCTTGATCTTGTGAGCCATCTGCCCCAGCCTCCCAAAGTGCTGGGATTACAGGTGTTAGCCACCGTGCCTGGCCATATTAATCTAGTTTTATAGGTGAAGAAAAGGGCTACTAGAGATTTTAAGGCTTGTTAAGAGAGGCCATGGTGGTAAAGAAGGGGTCTAAAGCGACACAATTCTAGTGAAGACTATGGGTAAGCATGTTGCTGTAAACATTTCTGGCTTCGGCCGGGCACGGTGGCTCACGCCTGTAAACCCAGCGCTTTGGAATGCCGAGGCGGGCAGATCACGAGGTCAAGAGATTGAGACCATCCTGGCCAACACGGTGAAACCCTGTCTCTACTAAAAATACAAAAAAAATTGCTGGGCGTGGTTGCACGTGGTTGTGGTCTCAGCTACTTGGGAAGCTGAGGCGGAAGAATCGCTTGAACCCAGGAGGCAGAGATTGCAGTGAGCCGAGATTGCGCCACTGCACTCCAGCCTGGAGACAGAGCGAGACTCTGTCGGAAAAAAAAAAAATTCTGGCTTCAGATTACATGATACTAGCTCTGAAAGATGGTAATTGATTTGCCTGACAAAAAGGCCCATTGGAACCAGGAAAAGAGTAGAAGCAAGTAGAAAACATTGCTCATTTTTGGCATGATGGGGTTTGAGACACTGGAAAGTTGACTGGGGCAGAAGTGTGTACATACAGATGAATGTGGATTTTGTTTATATGGTTTCAGACCTGAGAAAGCAAACTGAGAACCAGAGCTTTACTCTTTGTAGAAGGCCTTAAAAGGAGATAGAATGAAGAAAATTGTAAAATCATTATTGCAATATGTAATTAACATTTGCAGTGATAAAACAGTGGTATAGAATGCTGCTGGGAGTTAATTGCTGCTTAATAGCACAAAACCTTTAAATGCAGGAATTCTGAATCTTGTGGTCTATTTGAGAAAGCTGTGGTCCATCTCTTTAGATAAAAGTATTTGATTTGATTCCAGGACCTCAAAATCTTTAAAAAAAAAATAACGTCAGTCTGATTTGGTTTGTCTGGCAAATTGATGGCTTTCAAACACTTGATCCAAGATTAAAGCCTTACTAAGTGGTGGATTTCTTTTCATCTAGTCATAATCACCTGAATTAGTCTGAGAAACTGTAATCAATTGAGTGATAGAAACAACTAATTGAAATGGTGGTTCCTTACATTTGATAACCGTTTTTTGAAAGTGTTAGAATAAGGCAAGTGTTGCATCTTCCTTAGGTTTAGCTCCTCTGCACCTAATCTAATACAGTGTTTTGTAGTTCAAGGAAATTCCTGTGGACTAATTGGTATAATTGTGTTTTTCATTTAGATCTCCATCAAGATCAAGATCAAGATCCAGGTCTATTTCACGACCAAGAAGCAGGTAGGGTAAAAATCTGATTCTGCTCTTATAGTTATATGGCACCAATATCCAAAGAGTTCAAAGTGTTTTTAATTGTTGAAATTTTAAGTGATAACTCTAAACTTAGGTGTTAGTGGAAACACAGTACCTTATTTATGTGTGTCCTACTTATTACTGGCTGACTTTCCCTGAACAAGGGAATGTAAAACTGTAGTGAGAAATAAGTTTCTGACTTTGGGGATTGTATTAAAGAGGCCCTTGTTAGAACTGATAGCTGCATGGAGAAGCATCCTGAAATTAATGTGCTCAAAGCAGAATGTAAAAGATTAATCATGATAAAATATAATAATTCATTTTTTTGAAAAACAGTTGTTGGAAGATTGGCCTTTGTTAGCAACAACTGGTAGGATGTTCTTCAGTTAAAGTGCAGTGTGACATTTTAAGTTTAGCACATTTGGGGGTTTGTTTTATAGTATTGTGACTACAAGAAAGGGATTGGTTAGTACTCTTTCTTAATAGAATTTCTCATGTTTTGACAGCCGATCAAAGTCCAGATCTCCATCTCCAAAAAGAAGGTAAGCTAAATGTTTTGTTGCCAAATCTTGCCTGTCAAGTGTGGCCTCTGCAGAATTTGTTTGCTTATTGCTTTGCAGTCTTTGAGCTCTTTGGAGAATTGGTGCTATATAGATTAAAATAACTATGCTAAGTTTCTGAACTGATTGCTTTTCTTGATTCATAAAATGTTAGGGTGGTTATTAAGATGTGATTGGTTCTGTGAGTACTTGGTAGAAATTTTGATCAGGAACATGCCTTTTCCTCACATGTACAATAGACACAAAGTGAGGAGAGAAGTCTTGCAAATAGCTATCTGCCTAGTGCTACTTAATGACCAGAAAATTTCAAACAGTTGTCATATTTAACTGCAGGTTGACCTGGCAGTTTTGACAAGGATAGCCTAATTTGCCTTCCTTCCTTCCTTCCCTCCCTCCCTCCCTCTCTTTCTCTTTTTTCTCTCTCCTTTCTTTCTCTTTCTTTGTTTCCTTGTTTCCTTTCCTTTTTCTTTTTCTTCTCTTTTTTATTTTTTGAGGGAGTTTTGCTCTGTCACCCAGGCTGGAGTGCAGTGGTGGAATCTTGGCTCACTAGTTGAAGTGATTATCCTGCCTCAGCCTCCTGAGTAGCTGGGATTATGGGCACCCACCCCCATGCCTGGCTTTTTTTTTTTTTTTTTTTTTTTTTTTTTTTGAGACAGCCTGGCTCTGTTGCCCAGCCTGGAGTGCTGTGGCACGGTCTCAGCTTCCTGCAGCCTCTGCCTCATGGGGTTCAAGTGATTCTCCTTCCTCAGCCTCCCGAGTAGCTGGGGTTATACCTGCCACACACCCAGCTAATTTTTTGTATTTTTATTAGAGACTGAGTTGCACCATGTTGCCTGGGCTGGTCTCGAGCTCTTGACCTCAGGTGATCCACCTGCCTCGGCCTCCCAAAGTGTTGGGATTACAGATGTGAGCCACCACACCTGGCCAGGGCAGCCTAATCTTAAGCCAGGGACAAAAGATGAATATGTAAGCCTCATGTCATTTTTAGGTCTTTGCTATAGGAAATTAGTACCTTAGGCCACCTTTGAATTTATTGAAAGTTAGTACATGTACATGAGAGTTTTAATCAACACTAACTGGATCCAAACCTAATGTTTTTCTTTTTAGTCGTTCCCCATCAGGAAGTCCTCGCAGAAGTGCAAGTCCTGAAAGAATGGACTGAAGCTCTCAAGTTCACCCTTTAGGGAAAAGTTATTTTGTTTACATTATTATAAGGGATTTGTGATGTCTGTAAAGTGTAACCTAGGAAAGATAATTCAACCATCTAATCAAAACGGATCTGGATTACTACTATGTAAATTCACAACAGTAAGATAATATAAATTTTTGTTGAATGTATTAACATCCTATGGTCTGAAAATGTGGGTTTTTATTTGGCACATTTAAATAAAATGTTTCTAACTAGATTTTTGATTTGTGTTCAATATTAACACCTTTCAATTTGGTAAATTTCAGTCAGACGTCATAATTGTTAACCGTATTCATACAGACCGACATTCAGAATTGAAAGATGTTGGTTAAGTCTTGAACATCACTAATTGTTCTATATGTAAAACTTGGCCAGGATCTTAAGGGACTTTGAAAATTCCATTTTACCCTTGTAGCTTTGGGTAAGATGACCTTGAGTCCCCTATAATACAGCATGAATACATCATGACAGATCCGTAAGTTAGCTAATCTATTTGAAGTTGGTGTTAGTAGGTATTACCAAACTAATGATCAGTGGTCAAGCTAGTGGGACCACTGATTTGTCTATAAATGAGCATGACAGGAACTAAGCAAAATTGATTAAATGTATGAGAAATAGGGAGAAACTGATTTCTGGATGATCTTTATACTAATCGCAGCTTTCAGGCTACTACTAGGTGGCATAGTGTCAATTAGAACTTTCCAAGATGTGGGGAGTTCTACTCGATGGTCTTCTGTTTCTTTTCTTTCTACGTTAGTTAACCAGTTTTATACCAAAAAATGCATGTTTGAGGAATTGTCTGAATTTGGGACAAAACACCTTTATGTAAACCAGCTTTGCAAAATTTTCCAGCCCAGATACTCTTCCTCTATTCAAATGGATTGTGTTATTCTGAGCAATGACCTGTTAATCTTCAAGCTAGGTTTTGCAGTTCCCAACCACCAACATTCTTCTATTTTGCCAGGCTGGTGCAAAGTAATTAAAGATGTCAATCAGAAATGTTAATAAGACTAAAGTGGTTTTGTAAATCTCACCTATATTTAGCAACACTCCATGTAGCTAATTTTTTTTTGGTAGCATCTGGTAGACCTTAGAATGTTATAGCCAGTAGGTTCTTTATTCAAATTTTAAATATCTTAAGAATAGTAGGGCAGTAACAGTTACTTTTGAGAGTTTTCTGGTCAAGCTTTTACCAGGCATTCTCTAGCCTTGGTACAAAAAAAAAAACCTGCTGGTGGCACAGATAACTGGCCTTGTCCATTTTATGCTTTTCAGTGAAGTCACTGGATACCATTGCAACTTGGGAGTACTGGTCTGCATCAAGTTTATTTGGTAGTTTTGAGTGATTGCTAGTATGTTGGAAGTTATTTGGATTGTTTTTGGAATTTTGACAACTGGCTGAATTATGGTTGGTATAAAGTTATGTGTATAATTGGCAGGCTTATTTATCTGTTGCACTTGGTTAGCTTTAATTGTTCTGTATTATATAAAGATAAGTTTACGCAACAATAAATCTGCAGAGATTGAACAAATAATCCTGATACTTAATTTTTGGAAGTGGGAGCTCTCAGCCAAAAGTAGGAGGCATTAATTCTGTAGCTTTAGGTTGGGCAGCTAGCAGTGTCCTAGAAATGAGTAATGAAAGGATAAAAAGGGTATGGAGGAGGGGTAGGGGCAAAAATGGTTTTAAACAAGTAAATTCTACCCTTGTGGGGAAAAGGGCTGTCTGGGCACTCTATCACGTGCAACTTCGCACCCCTGCTATTGCTGGAGGCATCTCAAAATAAGCTTTGGTGCATCCCCCACTTGTTTTCTGTGATTGGAACTGCCAAATTGGTTGTTACCGATTTGAAAAGTGCTGGTCCAGACTCATTGCTTCTAAAATCAGTCAGTTGAATCTTTGAATTCTTTTGGCCAGGTGTGGTGGCTCACGCCTGTAATCCCCGCACTTTGGGAAGCTGAGGCGGGTGGATCATCGGGTCAGCGCTCTTGTCTTGACCCCCATCTCTACTACAGATAACGAAAATTAGCTGGGTGTGGTGGCGAGTACCTGTAGTCCCAGCTGCTCGGGAGGTTGAGGCAGTTGAACCCGGGAGGTGGAAGTTGCAGTGAGCTGAGATCATACCACTGCACTCTAGCTTGGGCGACAGAGTGAGACCCTGTCTCAAGAAAGAAAAATTAGTAGCAGTGAATAACTATATAGTACATCATTGCACAGGTGAACATGCTTATCTAGATCATCCCTAGAAATTGAATTAAGTCAAAGGATATGTGCATTAATTTTTGCTAGGTATTGTTGGTTTGCATTCATGGCAGTATGTATAGGAGTACCTGTTTCTCTATCAATTCCTACATGCCAGGCTATCAAACTTAATTTTTGCCAATCTCGGGTTGAAAAATTATCTTTCAGCATAGATTTTTTTTTTTTTAAATGATAGTCTTGCTCTATCACCCAGGCTGGAGTGTAGTGATGTGATCTCGGCTCACTGCAATCTCCACCTCCTAGGTTCAAGTGATTCTCTTGCTTTAGCCTCCCTAGTAGCTGAGATATTACAGGCACTTGTCACCACGCCTGGCTGATTTTTGTAATTTTAGTACAGATGGGGTTTTTTCATGTTGGCCAGGCTGGTCTCGAACTCCTGAGCTTGATCTCAGGTGATCTCCCTGCCTCAGCTTCCCAAAGTGTTGGATTACAGGCATGAGCCACCGTGCCTGGCCTCAGCATGAATTTTTTTTTTTTTTTTTTTTTTTTTGAGATGGGGTTTCACTCTTGGCACCCAGGCCTGGAGTGCAGTGGTGCAATCTCGGCCCACTGCAACCTCTGCCTTCCAAGTTCAAGCAATTCTCCTGCCTCAGCCTCCTGAGTAGTTGGGATTATAAGTGCCCACCACCACACCTGGCTAATTTTTGTATTTTTAGTAGAGATGGGGTTTCACTATGTTGGGCAGGCTGACCTCAGGTGATGCATCTGCCTCGGCCTTCCAAAGTGCTGGGATTACAGGTGTGAGCCACTGCACGCTACTTTTTTGAGACAGGTTCTCACTCTTGCGGGCTGGGCTTTGAGTGATTCTCCCACCTCAGTCTCCTGAGTTGCTGGGACTACAGGCAGGCACCACCATGCCTGGCTCATTTTAAGATTTTTTCGTAGAGATCTCACCATGTTGCCCAGGCTGCTCTTGGACTCCTGGGCTTAAGTGTTTCTCCCATTTTGGCCTCCCAAAGTGCTGGGGTTATAGGCATGAGCCATCATGCCTGGCCAGGTTTTACATTTTGAAGTGGTTGGAAAAAAAAATTGTAGCAATTTATGACATGTAAATTGTGTGAAATTCAAATTGTAGTGTCCATAAAGTTTTATAGAAACAGCCATGACTTACCTAATCTGTGACTGTTTTTGTGCTACAGTAGTGGAGTTGAGTAATTGTGACAAAGTGTCCCACAAAGCCTGAAACCTACCCTCTTCATTTTACAGAAAATATTTGCCAGCCCCTGGTTTAAACATTTGTCTTCAACTTTACAACTTTCAGAACAATTATCTCTGGAGATCTTGGGTACCAAGATTATTTGTAGGGTTGCCAGGGCCTTAAGATAGACTTTTGGTCTGGGAAGACTGACTTCTCCAGGAGTCATTCCTTGAAGTGCTTTGTGAAGCTGGAGGCAAAATCTAGCCAAACACAATGCACTTACCATAAAATTGGTGAGTGAGAGCATAGTAGGAAAAGCTTTTACTCTAGGATAGTGGTTTTGATTGCTAGTTGGAGGCTGGAATCATCCAGGGTGCTTAAAAACATTTGAATGAAAGAATCACTGAGGTGAAGCCTGACTTCCCCTGGTGATTTTTTTTTTCTTTCTTTTCTGAGACTGGGTCTATGTCACCAGGCTGGAATGCAGTGGCATGATCACTGCCTTGAACTCCCTGGGCTCAAGTGATCTTCCTGCCTCAGCCTCCTGAGTAGCTCGGACTACAGGCACGTGCCACCAAGCCCAGCTAATTTTTGTAATGGGGTCTTCAACTCCTGGGCTCAAGCATTCCACCTGCCTCTGCCTCCCAAAGTGCTAGGATTATAGCTGTGAGCCACAGTGCCTCGGCTCTCCCCTGGTTCTTCTAATATGCAACCAGGATTGAAAATCACTGCTGTGCACTCTATTTACTAGTTATTGGAAGATTGGTTTATTCTATTATAATAAGGAAGTAGCACTCGTGAATCAAAGGGGGATTCTACTATGTGTCCTCTAGGTTTCTCTGATTGTCTCTAAACAAATGATCCCATGTTGGAAAGGAAACTGTGGGAAAAAAACCCAGAAACTGCATTTTAATTTATATTAGTACCAGTAGAGGTCACTGTGCTCAAGGAAATACTCATCTTTAAAAAAAAAGTTAACATTCTATTCAGGAATTCTGAAGTATTTACCAGAGCTCTTGGGTTATGCCAAGCATTAGGGTAACTCCAGTCATGGCCTCTGACTACAATGATTGTTTCAGAGCATCTGAGGCTCTATTATTAGATGCAAACAAAATTATAATTGTTATATCTTGCTGATGTGTTGACTTTTATCATTATGAAGCATCTTTGTCTCTAGCAATATTTATTGTCCTAATGTCTATTTTGTCTTACATGGATATAGCCACTCCAGCTTTCTTATGGTTACCATTTGCACGGTATATGTTTTCCATTGATTTACTGTCAATTTGTGTCTTGGAATCTAAGACACACTTATGCATGCTCTGTAGATAGCATATAGTTGTTGAATCTTGCTGCTGCTTCCTTTTTTTGAGACAGGGTCTTCCTCTGTTGCCCAGGCTGCTGGAGTACAGTGATGGCAGTCGTAGCTCACTGCAGCCTTGAACTCCTGGGCTTAAATGGTCCTCCTGCCTCAGCCTCTCAAGTTGTTGGGACCACAGGCGTGAGCCACTGCACCTGGCTAGATCTTATCTTTTAAATCTGATAAACCACCTTTTGGAGTATTTATTCATTTATTTATTTTGTTTTAACTTTTAGAGTATTTAAACCATCCACAGTTAATAGATTATTGATATGGTTGGGTTTACATTTGCTTTTTTTTTTTTTTGAGACAGTCTTGCTCTGTCTCCAGGCTGGAGTGCAGTGGCGCAATCTAAGCTCACTGCAACATCCGCCTCCTGGGCTTAAGTGATTCTCCTGCCTCAGCCTCCTGAGTAGCTAGGACTACAGGTACACACCACCACACCCAGCTAATTTTTGTATTTTTTTAGTTCAGACAGGGTTTCACCATGTTGGCCAGGATGGTCTTGATCTCCTAACCTGGTTATCAGCCCTCCTCGGCCTCCCAAAGTGCTAGGATTACAGGCATGAGCCACTGCACCCAGCCGGTGTTCTATATGTCTTCTTTTTTTCTTCCTCCCTTACTGCCTTTTGTACTAAATATTTTGTTTAGTACAAAAAAATTATTAAAGATAAGTGTGTTGTCTTAGTTCTGCTTCATTTTTTTAAACTACATTTTTTAGTTATTAGTGGTTGAATCTTAGTTTGTCACAATCTACAATCTAATTCTGATTAACATTCTGGTAAAATACAGAAATTATACTCCAGGCCAGGCGTGGTGGCTCATGCCTGTAATCCAAGCACTTTGGAGGCCAAGGTGGGCGGATCACCTGAGGTCGGGAGTTCAAGACTAGCCTGACCAACACGGTGAAACCTCGTCTTTATTTAAAAAAAAAAAAAATTATACTCCAATGCTATTTCCTTTTCCTCTTCCCTCTTTTATGCTATATTTATGTATTCTAAGCTCAATGATACAGTGTTATAATTATTGTTTTATGCAATTGTACATTTTTTTTTTTTAGATGGAGTCTCGCTCTGTTGCCTAGGCTGGAGTGCAATGGCACGATTTTGGCTCACTGCAACCTCTGCCTCCCAGGTTCAAGTGACTGTCTTGCCCCAGCCTCCTAAGTAGCTGGAATTACAGGTGCATGCCACCATGCCTGGCTAATTTTTATATTTTTAGTAGAGAAGGGGTTTCATCATGTTGGTCTGGCTGGTCTCGAACTCCTGACCTCATGATCTGCCACCTCGGCCTCCCAAAGTGCTGGGATTACAGGCGTGAGCCATTGTGCCTGGCCATGTCTTTTTTTTTTTTTTTTTTTAAATGGAGCCTTGCTCTATTGCCAGGCTGGAGTGCAGTGATGTTATCTCAGCTCATGGCAACCTCTACCTCTCAGGTTCAAGTGATTCTCCTGCCTCAGCCTCCCAAGTAGCTGGGATTAGTTATGTGCCACCATGCCTGGCTAATTTTGTATTTTTAGTAGAGACAGGGTTTCTTTTTTTTTACCCCCCTTTTTTTTGAGATGGAGTTTCACTGTTGCCCAGGCTGGAATGCAGTGGCATGATCTCTGCTCATTGCAATCTCTGCCTCCCAGTTCAAGCAATTCTGCCTCAACCTCCCGAGTAGCTGGGATTACAGGCATGGGTCACCACACCTGGCCAATTTTTTTGTATTTGTAATAGAGACAGGGTTCCACCCTCTTGGCCAGGCTGATCTCGAACTCCTGACCTTGTGATACACCTGCCTCAGCCTCCCAAAGTGCTGGGATTACAGGCGTGAGCCACCACGCCCAGTGACACAGTGTTTCTCCATGTTGGTCAGGCTGGTCTTGAACTCCTGACCTCAGGTGATCTGCCTGCCTCAGCCTCCCAAAGTGCTGGGATTACAGGCATGAGCCACCGCGCTCAGCCTAATTTTTGTATTTTTAGTAGAAACGGGGTTTCACCATGTTGGCCAGGATGGTCTCCATCTCTTGACCTCATGATCCACCTGCCTTGGCCTCCCAAAGTGCTGGGATTACAGGCATGAGCCACTGCGCCCAGCCAATCTTACGTCTTTTAAGAGAAAAATACAGCGTTTTCCTTATTAATTGTGTATTTACTATTTCTGATCTTTTTTCTTCCCATGGATTCTGGTGTCATTTCAGCATAAAGGACTTCATTATTTCTCACAAGGCAGGCTTGCTAGCAATGAATTCCGTAGTCTTTATTTCACCTTTGCTTTTGAAGGATACTTCTGGGTGATAATTGAATCTCTGGTTTTGAAGTACTTTGACCATGTCATTCCACTGCATTCTGGACTCCATTGTTGCAGATGAGAAGTCAGCTGTTAATTGTACTCTGGTGGTCCCCTGTAGTGAGGAGACATTTTTCTCTTGCTTTCAAATTTGTTTGCTTTTGACATTTAGTAGTTTATGTGTGTCAACAGTTTGTGTCTATATGGGAATCTTTTTGTATTTATTCTTGAAGTTTGTTGAGCTTAGATTTATAGATTAATGGTTTTCATCAGATTTGGAAGTTTTTTGGCATTATTTTTTCTGTCCCTCTCTTTGGACTCCCATTACACATACACTCATGTGCCTGATGTTTTCTCACAAGTCTCTGAGGTTCTGTTTAGTTTTCTTCAATCTTAGGTTTTTCAGATTGAATAATTCCTGTTTAGCTTCAAGTTCACTTACTTTTCTGCTGTTTTAAATCTACTTCTGACTCTCTCAAGTTTCTTTTTTCTTTTTTTTTTTTTTGAGACACAATTTCACTGTTGCCTAGGCTGGAATGCAGTGGTGTGATCTTGGCTCACTGCAACCTCTGCCTCCCGGGTTTAAGTGATTCTTGTGCCTCAGCTTCCCAGTAGCTGGGATTACAAGCACATGCCACCATGCCTGGCTAATTTTTGTATTATTAGTAGATGGGGTTTCGCCAGGGTGGCCAGGCTGGTCTTGGACTACTGACCTCAAGTGATCTGCCCACCTCAGCCTCCCAAAGTGCTGAGAATTACAGGTGTGAGCCACCGTGCCTGGCCTCTCTGGTTAACTTTTCATGCATTATTGTGCTGTTTTCAACATCAAACTTTTCACTTGATTCCATTTATTTATTTAGAGACAGAGTCTTACTCTGTCACCCAGGCTGGAGTGCAGTGGTACAATCTCAGCTCACTGCTACCCCTGCCTTCCAGGTTCAAGTGATTCTCCTGCCTCAGCCTCCCAACTAGCTAGGATTACAGGTGTGCACCACCACACCTGGCTAATTTTTGTAGAGATGGTTTTGCCATGTTGGCAGGCTGGTCTCAAACTGCTGGCCTCAGGTGATCTGCCTGCCTGGGGCTCCCAAAGTGCTGGATTATAGGCGTGAACCACCGGGGCCAGCCTACTTGATTCCTTTTTATAATCACCAGTTTTGTTTTTTCAGCATTCTTGTGTTCATTTTTTAAGAGACAAGAGTCTCCCTCTGTTGTCCACGCTGGGGTGCAGTTGTCTATTCACAGGTGGGATCATAGCACACTACAACCTTGAACTCCTGGGCTCAAGTAGCCCTCCTGTCTCAGCCTCTTGAGTAGCTGGGATTATAGGCATGAACTACTATGCCCGGCTTCTTAGGCTTATTTTAAAATTCTAGGGGGTTGCCTTGTGTCTGCACAGTTTAGCGCAGCCAATTTCTGGAGAGAGGTTGTGTTGACACCTCAACCAGTCAGACTTCTGCACTCTGCTGATGGATCTGTGTGTAGGTAGGTGAGTAATTTTAATATTCAGGCTGCTTTAAAGTCTGTCCAGACTTTTACTTTTTGTTGAGCCCTCTCTGATCTCCGCACATGCATCCAGCCTCCGATCAGCCAAAAATCTGCTTGCTGTAGCTACAACTTCAACCTCAGGCCAGTACAGCCATAGGCCGTCCCTGCCTGCACAGCACTGGATTGTTATTTCTATTGATGATGTTTTGGGTATGGCTGCCACTCACATCTCCAAATGGAGTGAACCCTCTCAACCACAGCCACTTGCTCGTCCTCATGTTCCATTTTGTGTCAGCAGAACCTTCACAATGACTGAGTTGGAGGAGTGGGGAATGGGAACAGCCCAGGCAAGAACACTACAGACTCCCACTGTTCCTACCCAGAGTTCAGTAGTTTTTCAAACAATGTATCTCAGACTGGAAGGTTTTATGTCTGTTTCCAGAGCACCAAAATTGTTTTGAGCTGGGAGTAGTGGTGTGTGCTTATAGTCGCAGCTACTTAGGCTGAGGCTGGAGGGAGGATTGCTTACGGGCAGGAATTTGAGACCAACCTGGGCAACATAGCAAGACCCCCATCTCTAAACAAAAAAGAAACTGTTTTGTCAAATTTTTCAGCATTTTAATTGCTTGAACTATAATAAGGAGAGGATTTGCTGACGTCCTTGCCTGACTATAGCTGGAAATGCCTTGATGGGAAAAGGATTGCACTCCTGTCCAAACAGCCTCTTGCAAACTGATGATCCAATTGCTTAAAATGGTTAAGAGTGAAAATGGGAACTGGCCAGGGACCAGGACACATGCTGGGCTTCCTTCCTGCCCTGTGCTGATAGTCCTGCATTTTTTTTCATGTTCTACTTTTCGTAAACTCTCCAGTTCTCCCTCCACAGCATGGCATCTTAGTTTTTAACAGCAGTATTTGTGTAATAATTTTAATATTACATCTTACCTTGTAAAATTTTATTTCTTGCTGGGGCCTTCAGCAGTTTCATCATAAAATCACAGTTACGCTCACATGCCACAATCTATATCTCATAACCACGGGGAAGGGCTTCTCTCAAGCAAAGTTCTCATCTGTGTGTTTCATGAAAAAGGACAGATTAATTGCTGCCACAAAAAGAGTTTCTCTAAATTTTTGCTTTGCTCAGATGCACAGTGTGACAAATGTAGCCTTTTTGTTTTTTCTGAGACAGAGTCTCGCTCTTTGACCAGGCTGGAGTGCAGTGGCACGAACTCGGCTCAACTGCTACCTCTACCTCCCAGGTTCAAGCAATTCCCCTGCCTCAGCCTCCTGAGCAGCTGGGATTACAGGTGCACGGCACCATGCCCTGCTAATTTTTTTCTATTTTTCGTAGAGATGGGGTTTCACCACGTTGGCCAGACTGGTCTCCAACCCCTGCCCTCAGGCAATCGCCCTGCCTTGGCCTCCCAAACTGCTGGGATTGCAGGCGTAAGACACTGGGCCTGGCTGCCTTTTTACTTTCTTTTATAAACACTATTAATTTAAACGCCAGTAACTTATTTCAGCTGTCCCACAGGCAATGAATGCCCTTACTTGGACTACTGCGGACTTGCCTTCTTATAAAAACAATACTGTTTTTGGACAGAAGAAAACGAAGTATTTGGCTAATAAAGGCATTCTCAAACCTAGAGGCTATTACATTAAGAACTAATTTGTAGTTTGTCTCAGTGGATCCAGGGCTGGAATCGCCCCCATAGCGGCAGCAAGGGAGACTCCACCAGGCAGTGCTCCAAACTGTCTTGAGATAGGGCTGGCTGGGATTCCAAAGAAAGAAGCTCTAAGTGTCAGGGTGATTAGTCCAAAGTATTTATTAGGGGAACTTCCTTACAGAGTGCTGCAGCAATCATAGACAGAGAAAAGGGGTGTTCTGCCCAGGTATGTCAGCAGTGAGGGAGCTTCTATGACAGTTTAAGGAATTTGGCTCAGAGCCAGTTTCTTTTAGTGTTTTAGGCAACAACGTAGGCAGCTTTCTAAGTGCCTGGGAATGTTCAAGGCCCAGTTTGGCTTCAAGCCTGCTGCGAAAAACCTGCAGCTGGGTAGGTGACACAGGTCAAGGCACTCTGTGACTTTTGGTCAGGATACAGAAAGCAGGGGGAACTGGCGACCCTACACTTGTGAATAAGAAAACGTTCATTCTCTTCTCTGGGATTTCCTAAATAATTGCTAGCACCTATAGTATGAGAACCCTGCACTGAACAATTTCATCAAGTTCGTAGGTGGGTTGCAGTCAGCTTAGTATTTCACCTCTGAGGCCTCTTGGCTAATAAATACATTGGAAACTTTAAGAGTGGAGAGACCTGCGGCAGCATCTTACTCAAGTCACCAAAGTTAACCTCACAGAAGACAACTGATCCTGAGATGTTTAATTGGCGTTAGATTAAAAAAAAAGACAACGGAGCATGTGCCATCAGGGCTGGCATGTGAAGAGCACAGCATCACACCTGACCTGAACCCCTTCATAGTCTCTGCAGAGTGCTGTGTACAGAGCAGGGGCTCAGAAAATCCATGCTGAAATCAATTAAAAAATAAACAAGATCTTTGGTTTATTCTTGGTTACAAAGAAGAAGTATGGAAAGCTACTTCCAGTGAGATAGCTTTCCTAACTGTTACATAGGAAAATGCTGGGGCTCCCATTGAAGGGTAAGGTAGAATCCAGAACACACCCATATTCTCAGTCCATTTCCCAAAGGTCCACGCCTGATGATTTAAAGCTGAGTAAAGGAACAAGTCTTTTTAAGATGCAGATTTTGGTTTTATTTCAATTCAGTACAGTATATATTAGTATAACATACTTTTTTTTTCAAAAATCACCAAAACTCATCACCGATGCTTTGATTGTCCAGGAAAGAGCCCCCAGCCTTGTCACATAACACAACAACCTCTGTCCCTGGTGCAATGTGTCATCCTCGCTGTGCTGTGAAAAGGCAAGGCTCTCTTCTCACCCTAACACAGCTCCTGTCTCCAGTGCTTGCCTACCATTCTTCCCATGCCTTGGCCTGGCTGTGCTTTCTTAGTTAACCCAAAGACTCTTCCGGGCCTTTTCCTCTTGGAAGTCCCCTCCTCACTAGACAGAGAGAGCTGTTTTTTTTCTCTTTTTTGAGACGACGTTTCGCTCTGTTACCCAGGCTGAAGTGCAGTGGCGTGATCTTGGCTCACTGCATCCTCCACCTCCTGGGGATTCTCCTGTCTCAGCCTCCTGAATAGCTGAGATTACAGGCATTGTTGTATTTTCAGTGGAGACAAGGTTTCGCCATGTTGGCCAGGCTCTCGAACTCCTGACCTTAAGCAATCCTCCCACCTTGGCCCCCCAAAGTGCTAGGATTATAGGCGTGAGCCACCACGCCTGGTCGTAAATGACAGATTCTTTTTGGATATTTTGATCTTGCGCTTTAAGTCATACGAACTTTAATGCTATGAGACAGTTCAATACAACCTAATGTTTCTTATAAAAGTGAATCTGAGAAGCAAGGCTGGCTGCAAAAGTCAGAGCAGGTGTCATACTCCTCTTTGCCCCTCAGTGATCCTGGGCATACCCTGGTAGACTGAGGTAGAGGCTAGGAGGGGGTCTTGCATTTGTATGACCTGAATTCAAGTCTTGGCTCAACTTTTTATGTATTAGCTTGTTGGTCCTCAACCTCTCTAAGCCTCCGTTTCCTCACTTATCAATCATCTACTACTGTATAGAAACAGGTCCATCTGCCAGTCTGCAGATTGAGCTAATGTGACATTTGAAAACTCGGGAGTGCTGCAATAGAGTAAGGTGGTTAGAGGTGGAGGAAGAGGAAACAAAAGCAATGCGAGAATAGCTTTAAGGAAAGGAAGGGCGAAAAGTTGAAAGCAGCAGGGTGGAGAGATAGAGCCAACAGCAGCATGGGAGTCCCTGGCTAGGGCCAGGGCTTAGATGACAACATTGGTGGTTGGGTTCACCGCCCTCTGAACTGCACAGAGAATCAAGCTGGTCATTAGACATGGCCTGGAGCCAGTCACTGGAAAAGGAAATCAATACCCAGACTGATTCTTATGACAGCCACCATTTGTATGATTTTTAATCCATAGAATCATTTTGAAAGCTTCTTAATCTTCACCTTTTTTCTGGAGAGGAGACAGGCGGCTGAGTCTAGCCCTGGACCAGGTCACATCTTCACACTTTCTTAAGCCACAGAAAACTTGAACCAGGTGGTGTGGTCATACTCCTCACCAGGCCTCAGCAGCACAGGAGGGAAGTGGGGCTGTGAAGGGAGAAAAAACACAGGTGAAGCTTGACAGCGCAGGCTGCAACATTAACCATTCAGGTGTGCTTCTGGACGGGCCTCTAGACCAGTGTGCTCTGTGGACGGCCGCCAGTGCAGGAACTGTTTATGATTGGTTCATAGTGAGATAAAGAACTCTGGGCTGGGCATGGTGTGGGAGGCTGAGGTGAGTGGAGCACAGGGTCAGGAGATCAAGACCATCCTGGCTAAGACAGTGAAAACCTGTCTCTACTAAAAGTACAAAAAGTAAGCCGGGCCTGGTGGCATGCGCCTGTAGTCCCAGCTACTTGGGAGGCTGAGGCAGGAGAATCGCTTGAACCTGGGAGGAGAGGTTGCAGTGAGCTGAGATTGCACCACTGTACTCCAGCCTGGGCAACAGAATGAGATTCTGTCTCAAAAAACAAAAAACAACAACAAAAAAACTTTAATCAGAGTGAAAATCTGCTATATCACTAAGCACACTTTGTTAAAGTAAGACTTTCCTGATGAAGGAAAGTAGTGTGTTGATCTATAATCTGGTGCAAGATGTAGGCTTTTTTTTGTTTTTGAGACAGAGTCTCACTCTGTCCCCCAGGCTGGGGTGCAGGGGAGCGATCTCAGCTCACTGCAACCTCCACCTCCCAGGTTCAAGTGATTCTCCTGCCTCAGCCTCCCAAGTAGCTGGGATTACAAGCACCCACCACCATGCCCAGCTAATTTTTATATCTTTAGTATAGACAGGGTTTTGTCATGTTGGCCAGGCTGGTCTCAAACTCTTGACCTCAAGTGATATGCCTGCCTCGGCCTCTCAAAGTGCTAGGATTACAAGCGTGAGCCACTGCACCTGGCCTTATTTTTTTTTTAAGACAGGGTCTCATTCTGTTGTATAGGCTGGAGTGCAGTGGTGTGATCATGGCTCACTGCAGCCTCAACCTTCCAGGCTCAAGTGATCCTCCCACCTCAGAGGGAGGCCACAGGTGTGCACCACCACACCTGGCTAATTTTTCTAATAATCTGTAGAGATGGGGTCTCCTTGTGTTGCCTAGGTTGGCTTCAATCTTGGGCTCAAGCAATCCTCCCACCTCAGCCTCCCAAAGTGCTGGGTGGGATTACAAGCAGGAATCACCTTGCCAGCCCAAGGTGCATGCTTCTTATTGTGGGCCGGCACTTTTAGGAGTACCGCTCTAGGCAATAGCCAGAAAAGAAAGTTATGAGGGAGCACATAGGAGGAGATGATATGGAAGTTCTCCTTAAGTGTGGTTGCGGAAAACAAGAAGGTATAGATAAGGAGAAACATCAAACTGAATAAAGGTTTTGAAGGTACAAAATTGGAGCTTTCTTAAAAATATGTAAATGCCATGTCAGTAGCTTGACTGTGGGTTTTCCGTTTATCATGACTTGGAGAAGAGAATAAGCATGAACTTTTGAGCTGGGCACAGCGGCTCACGCCTGTAATCCTAGCACTTTGGGAGGCCGAGGCAGGTGGATCACTTGAGATCAGGAGCTCGAGACCAGCCTGACCAACATGGTGAAACCTCGTCTCTACTAAAAATACAAAAATTAGCCAGGCATGGAGGTGGGTACCTGTAATCCCAGCTACTTGGGAGGCTGAGGCAGGAGAATCACTTGGACCCAGGAGGCGGAGGTTGCAGTGAGCTGAGATCACATCACTGCACTGCAGCCTGGGTGACAGAGTGAGACTCTGTCTCAAAAACAAACAAAAAGAACTTTTTGAATCAAACAAGCAAACAAAACAGAACTTTTGAATCATATAACCTGATTTGAGTGTAGTGAACTCAGTTGTATAGTGTGACCTTGGACACAACTCCACTCTAACAAGCTAGCCTGTGGCATTACCTGATTGACCGCATCAGGCCAGTTCTGAGTCTCCAGGCAGAAACCAGAGTGCTTGGGATAGACAGCTCCACTCTTGCCCTTTAATGTGCCATCCAGGAAGTTGCCCGTGTAAAACTGGACTCCGGGCTGGGTGGTGTATACCTCTAGTACCCGCCCGCTTGCAGCATGACGCACTCTGGGAAGAAACACAAACCACATGAGTCCAGGCAGAAAAGCAGGTGGGGAGGAGTAGAAGCTGGGAAGTGGCTTTGAGACAGGAAATCAGACCCAGCCACAGAGCAGGGACAAGATGTAAGGAGGAGATGAAGGTAGGAAGAGTCGGATGGAAAATTCTTCCAGTCTCAAAGGCAAGGCATGAGCAGGTGGCTTCCAGGATCCTCAATAGCAATGTCTCACTCTGATCTTGGCTTCTTTCGGGCATCACAAAACAGACTTATCCTTGCCTGCCAGCTGGGGAGTAGGGAGGAAGGGAGCAGCCAGGTTGGAGAGAGGAAGGTCCTAGAGGAGCTAAGATTTTTTTTCTTTTTAAATAGAGTCTTGTTCTATCACCCAGGCTGGAGTCCAGTGACTCGATCTTGGCTCACTGCAACCTCCGCCCCCTGGGCTCAAGCAGTTCTCCCACCTCAGCTCCCCAGTAGCTGGGACTGCAGGTGTGCGCCACCACATCCAGCTAATTTTTATTTGTTTGTTTGTTTTAAGATAGAGTCTGGCTCTTTCGCCCAGGGTGGGTCCAGTGGGTTCAAGCAATTCTCCTGCCTCAGCCTCTCGACTAGCTGGGATTACAGGTGCCTGCCACCATGCCTGGCTAATTTTTTGTATTTTTAGTAGAGATGGGGTTTCACCATGTTGGCTAGACTGGTCTTGAACTATTGACCTCAGGTGATCTGACCACCTCCGCCTCCCAAAGTGCTGGGATTACAGACATGAGCCACTGTGCCCGGGCTGAGATTCTTTTCCGAGTTTTGCTCTGTCGCCCAGGTTGGAGTGCAGTGGCACAATCTCAGCTCACTGCAACCTCCGCCCCCAGGGTTCAAGCAATTCTGCCTCACCCTCCCGAATAGCTGGGATTATAGGCACCTGCCACCACGCCTGGCTAATTTTTGTATTTTTAGTTGAGATGGGGTTTCACCACTTTGGCCAGGCTGGTCTTGAACTCCTGACTTCAGGTGATCCACCCGTCTCAGCCTCCCAAAGTGCTGGGATTACAGGCGTGAGCCACTGTGCCCGGCCTCAGTTAAGGCTTCTAACAGAAAATGGGCCTTAAAGAACAAGCAGAGAGGGAGAGAGGAGGCACTGGGGGTGGGAGAATATGGGTAATGGGAGGTAGGAGGAGGGCGATGAATTCTACAGAGCTCACCTGTGCCATGGGAGCTTTGAGAAGATATGGGATGTGGTACTGGGTCACCTGTAGCATCGTAAATGCTATTGATATGGCCAGAGGAAAAGCTCCAAAGGAAAATAGGAGTTGGTGTCAGTTTCTTCCTTACAGACTCAGGAAGTGAAAAATACCTGACCTTGCACAAAAATGCTTTTCTTCAGATCCTTTCAGACAGAAATTGTGGTCAAAACCATTGAGATGGAAGTCTTGCAGGTGTTTTCCAAGCTCCACTGGCTTTCTCAGGTCGAATGCAATTCCTTGCACTGGGGCCACTTCTCCTGATGGGAAGAGACAGAAAACAAAGGTGATAAAAATCCAAGTCTCATATTTATACAGAGCCTCCCCAAGACCCACTGGTTCTACCCTCTAAGCCTTCATTTGAATTTGTTAAGGAGATGGGAGCCCAGATCCTGGGAAACATGCAGGGAGCCGATCTCTACCAAAAAAAAAAAAAAAATAAAATTAGCCAGGCATAGTGATGGGCGCCTGTGGTCTCAGCTACTTAGAAGGCTGAAGCAGGAGGATTGCTTGAGCCCAGGAGGTCGACGCTACAGTCAGCCATGAATGCATCGCTGCACTCCAGCATGGGTGACAGAATGAGACTCTGTCTTGTTAAAAAACAAACAAATAGGGAGAGGGTGGGGAAGAGAAAACAAAACAACCCTCAAATAAAGAAATAAATAGAGTATATGGGAATATGGGCTCAGGTTATATGCAAATACTACACCATTTTATAGAAAGAACTAGAGTATCCATTGATTTAAGCATCAGTAGGGGGTCCTGGAACCAATCTCCCATGGATTCCAAGGGACAATGGAAAATATATACTCATAAATATATAGTAACGTGTATATATAAGCCAGAGTTGTTCTAACTGAATCAAGTACAGGTTCTGAGCAGCTCAATGGAAAACCCGAGGATGAGATGATGGCAGAGGTCTACTTCTTAAAATTATAGCCCACCCAGGAGTAAGTAACAGCCAAGTGCTAGAACCTTGCACCAAGTACAGAGAATCCCAAGTTCCTCCGTAGCAGGCCAAATCACTCTGGCCATTTTTTCTTGAGGAGGAAAGAGAAAAAGGCCCTGTTTCAGAGTCTTAAGCAAGACTCTGATACGGTTGAGTCTTTTTAAAAGTTTTTTTTTCCTTCTTTTTTTTTTCTTTTCTTGAGACAGAGTTTTGCTCTTGCTGCCCAGGCTAGAGTATAACAGCACGATCTCGGTTCACTGCAACCTCTGCATCCCGGGTTCAAGCAATTTCCCCGCCTCATCCTTCCAAGTAGCTGGGATTACAAGCACAGGCCACCATGCCCAGCTAATTTTTGTATTTTTAGTAGAGACAGGGTTTTACCATGTTGGCCAGGCTAGTCTCAAACTCCTGACCTCAGGTGATCCACCTACCTTGGCCTCCCAAAGTGCTGGGATTACAGGCATGAGCCATCGTGCCGGCCTAAAAAGTTTTCTTACAGTCCCAGAGCTGTCTCATGTATTTTAAAGGTAAATGCAACTATTAGGAGGTTAGCATACTCTTTTAGGGTGATAATTATTTTTTCCTTTCGTGTGGTCAGATGGCAATTTTAGGAACGTGGCTTCTACTGTTATTAGGGGAGAGAAGTAGCATGCAAAGTAGAGCTGAAATCTTAGGAGGCTAAGAAAAAGCAGGAACTTGTACCTTACCATTAAAATAATTTAAAAAGTAAAAGAAGAACCAATTGCCAGTCATTTAAAACATTTGGTTCTGCTTTTGTGGGTTCGAAATGCTGAGAGAACACACAAATCTGAGTAAAAGAGGACATTTCTTTTTTTTTTTTGAGACATAGTCTCACTCTGTTGCCCAGGCTGGAGTGCAGTGGCATGATCTCCGCTCACTGCAACCTCCGCCTCCTGGGTTCAAGCAATTCTCCTGCCTCAGCCTCCCAAGTAGCTGGGACTACAGGCATATGCCACAACTCCAGCTAATTTTTTTGTATTTTCAGTAGAGACGGGGTTTCACCATGTTGGCCAGGCTAGTCTTGAACTCCTGACCTCAAGTGATCCACCTGCCTTGGCCTCCCAAAGTGCTGGGATTACAGATGTGAACTACCACACCCAGCCTCATTTTTTTTTTTAAGATGGAGTCTTGCTCTGTTGCCCAGGCTGGAGTGTAATGGTGCAATCTTGGCTCACTGCAACCTCCACCTCCCAGGTTCAAGTAATTCTCCTGTCTCAGCCTCCCAAGTAGCAGGGACTACAGGCGCCCACTGCCACACTCGGCTAATCTTTGTATTTTTAGTAGAGATGGGGTTTCACCACGTTGGCCAGGCTGGTCTCGAACTCTTGACCTTCTGATTCACCAGCCTCGGCCTCCCAAAGTGCTGTTATTACAGGCGTCAGCTACAGCACCCGGCCCCCATTTCTTTTCTTAAACTCAGAACTGCTGTTCAGAAATCAAGTCTGACATGATCACAGCTCACTGCAACCTTGACCTGCTGCAACCTAGTGTCTGCAGACTGGGGTTCTGAGTTCACATACAGCTCAGGGTGCCTGGGCATGAAGCACTCAAGTGAGGCACTAAGGTCCAGGCGATACCATCCTGGTGTCCACTGTTCAACCAAGATAATCTGGGAAGCACACATAGGAATCCTTGCTCTTTTTTGTTTTGAGACGGAGTTTCACTCTGTCGTTCAAGCTGGAGTGCAGTGGTGCAATCTTGGCTCACTATAATCTCTGCCTCCCAGGTTCAAGAGATTCTCCCATCTCAGCCTCCCAAGTAGCTGAGATTACAGGTGCACACCATCATGCCAAGCTAATTTTTGTATTTTTAGTAGAGATGAGGTTTCACCATGTTGGCCAGGCTGGTCTAAACTTCTGACCTCAAGTGACCTGCCCACCTTGGCCTCAAAAAGTGCTGGGATTACAGGCGTGAGTCACTGTGCCAAATTTTTAAATAGGGAATATTTGCACATGCAACCAATTTTTTTTTTAACTTTTTAAATGTTTTGAGACAGAGTCTTGCTCTGTTGCCCAGACTGGAGTGCAGTGGTATGATCTTGGCTCACTGAAACCTCCACCTCCCAGGTTCAAGTGATTCTCCTGCCTCAGCCTCTGGAGTAGCTGGGATTACAGGTGCCTGCCACCATGCCTGGTTTGTTTTTGTTTTTTTTTTTGTTTTTTTTTTTTGTGTGTGTATTTTTAGTAGAGACGGGGTTTCACCATTTTGGCCAGACTGGTCTTGAACTCCTGACCTCAAGTGATCCACCTGCCTCAGCCTTCCAAAGTGCTGGGATTACAGGTGGAGCCACTGGGCCCAGCTCCACATGCAACCAATTTAATGGTAACAAATGTAAAAGGTAAAAAATATCATATAATCAAAGAACTTCTCTTATCTTTGTTCCCCACATAGCCAGTTTCTTACAACAGAAGCACCCATCATTATTGGCTTCTCTCTTTTAAAAACATTTTTATTTATGTATTTATTTTTTAGAGATGGTCTCACTCTGTTGCCCAGGCTGGAGTGCAGTGGACAATCACAGCTCACGGAACTGGAACTCCTGGCTTTAAGTGAGCCTCCGGCCCAGCCTGTGGAGTAGCTGGGACACGTGCTTGCCTCCATGCCTGGGTTATTACTGGTCTCTCATGTACAATTCCAAAGGTATTACAAAGATACCAAGCATCTAAGTGTACACTCACAAACACACACAAACCTGGCAGCCTGTCTCTACCTTGATCTTTTCACTCAATGTATCTTAGAGTTTGTTTCCAAATTTATTCCTAAGTATTTCATTGGACAGTTCAATATACACTCATGTTTTTCTCCATGATAATTTGTCTATTTAGAATTTCTCTTTTTTTTTTTTTTTTTTTTTGAGACAGAGTCTGACTCTGTTGCACAGGTTGGAGTGCAGTGGCGCGATCTCGGCACACTGCAACCTCTGCCTCCTAGGTTCAAGCAGTTCTCCTGCCTTGGTCTCCCAAGTAGCTGGGATTAGAGGCATGTGCCACCACACCTCGCTAATTTTGTATTTTTGATAGAGATGGGGTTTCACCATGTTGGTCGGGCTGGTCTCAAACTCCTGGCCTCAGGTGATCCGCCCACCTTGGCCTCCCAAAGTGCTGGGATTACAGGCATGAGCCACCACACCCAGCCTATATAAGCATTTAATCCTCCTTTTCTTAGTTAGAATCTGCTCTCAGCTTCTTCCTCCCTTTTTCTCCTTCCTCTGCTACCTGAGTTAGGTTGCAGACACTTTCAACTGAAGGTATTCTAATAAAGGTACTTTTGTTTCCCAGTAGATGGTGCTAGAGACACAACAGAAAGAGGCTGCTTTACAACCTCAAGCCTGACCAGTTCTGGTAGAATTCGTAGTTTAACCTTTCGGATCTTGAAAGCCAAGGGCCAAATCCTAGACAGCAGTGTGATCTGCTTGGGTATGCTTCTGTCCTGCGACGTTTACATGATAAACCACCTCCCAGACTTGCATGGTGGCTCACGCCTGTAATCCCCAGCACTTTGGGAGGCCGAGGCAGGCAGATCACTTGAGATCAGGAGTTTGAGACCAGCCTGGGCAACATGGCGAATCCCGGTCTCTACTAAAAATACAAAAATTAGCCTGGCATGGCGGTGCGTACCTGTAATACCAGCTACTCGGTAGGCTGAGGCACGAGAATTGCCTGAACCTGGGAGATGGAGGTTACGGTGAGCCAAGATTTCGCCACTGCACTCCAGGCTGGGTGACAGACCATATCAAAAAAAAAAAAAAAAAAAAAAAAAAGGAAAAGGCAACAATAAATCTTCTTTTTCTCTTTTTTAGAGACAGGGTCCTGCTATGCTCAAATGATCCTCCTACCTCAACCTCCTGAGTAGCTAGGACTACAGGTGTATGGCCAATTATACATGTATATAAATAATTTTTTTTAAAGAGGCAGGGTCTTGCTCTGTTACCCAGGCTGTAGTGCAGTGGCATGATCACGGCTCACTGAAGCCTCGACCTGCCAGGCTCAGGTGATCCTCCTGCCTCGGCCTCCCTAGTAGCTGGGACCCCAGGCATGTACCACCATGCCTGGCTAATTTTTAAATTGCTTGTAGAGATGAGGGTCTCACTGTGTTGTGTAGGCTGGTTTCAAACTCCTGGGCTCAAGCAATCCTCCTGCCTCAGCCTCCCAAATTACTGGGTTTACAGGCATGAGCCACCATGCTCAGCAATTCTTCATGAAACAATAAGACTCGGGGAAAAAAGCTGGTATTCTCATGGGCTCAGGAAGTTTTTAATCTTACCGACCTATATTCTGAGTGGTAACTTATACTTTCTTCTATAACTTTAAATGGTGTTCACAATATTTTATTCTTCCTAAAAGCTATAGTCAACTCAAAATCTAACCGTTATGACAGTCCGAGTGTGATGGACTTAGGTCAGTCAAAATTGCTTATAATTATTTCCCTAAAAGTATAACTACAGGTAGAAGACTTTAAGGAACAAAAAAAGCTAGAAAACTTCTGTGAAGGAAAGACAGAGGTTATGTATCAGGCCTGTTTCCCTGTTACTGAGCAATCCACAAATCAGTGTTTATTTCAGCTCTTCCCTCTGTAAAATGAAGCTCTTATTTGCTGCCACATTACATGGAAATATTTGATAAATGATATGCTTGAACACCTTCAGGAGGCTGGCATAAATAAATATAACAAGGCCAGATTTCAGGCTACCATATAGAATACAGAGCAGAGGGCACAAAGGGTAAAACTTTTTTTTTTTTTTTTTTTTTTTTTTTTTTTTTTTTTTGAGAAGGAGTCTCGCTCTGTCTCCAGGCTGGAGTGCAGTGGCGCAATCTCGGCTCACTGCAACCTCCGCCTCCTGGGTTCAAGCGATTCTTCCGCCTCAGCCTCCCAAGTAGCTGGGACCACAGGTGCGTGCCACCACGCCCGGCTAATTTTTTGTATTTTTAGTAAAGACGGGGTTTCACCGTGTTGGCCAGCATGGTCTCGATCTCTTGACCTCGTGATCCGCCCACCTCGGCCTCCCAAAGTGCTGGGATTACAGGCGTAAGCCACCGCGCCCGGCCAAGACTTTTTTTTTTGAGATGGAGTCTCGCTCTGTCACCCAGGCTGGAGTGCAGTGGCACGATCCCGGCTCACTGCAACCTCCGCCTCCTGGGTTCTCGTGATTCTCCTGCCTCAGCCTCTCGAGTAGCTGGGACTACAGGTGTGTGCCACCATGCCCAGCTAATTTTTTTGTATTTTTAGTAGAGACAGGGTTTCACTGTGTTAGCCAGGATGGTCTCGATCTTCTGACCTTGAGATCCGCCTGCCTCGGCCTTCCAGAGTGCTAGGATTACAGGCGTGAGTCACCACACCCAGCCACAGAGGGTAAGACTTTAAGCATGACAAAGAAGCCCTGAATTAAAATTAGAAACTTGGGACAATTCTAAAATGAGATTTTTGCTAAATTAGAAGAAAAAAAAGAGAAGGCTCTAATCTATCTTGTCCAGCCTCACGCACGGACACACTTACTCATGTGCTTAATGGTCAGGTATATGGAAAATGTGGAATTTGTTCCCCAGATTCACCACATCTCTGGGTCCTTTCTCATAACTGAATGAATGTTCCTTCCGGGTCCCCTAGGCCCACCACATTCTGGCAAAGTCCAGTTGATTGTTCAAGAATATTCTCTAACATAATTTCCTCTTGTGAAATATTATAACCTCTATAGCCAGAGCCAATCTTTTTTTCTTTGTTCCCATTATATTTAGAACAGACTTTTCTCAAAACATTCATCACATTATGACATAATTACAGGAATTGTCGAAGTCAAAATAAAGTATAAAGATGAATCTCTCAACGTTTTATTTAAAAATCACAGAACTGGCCAGGTGTGGTGGCTCATGCCTGTAATACCAGCACTTTGAGGGGCCAAGATGGACAGATCACTTGAGGCCAGGAGTTTGAAGCCAGCCTGGCCAACATGGTGAAACTCCATCTCTACTAAAAATACAAAAATTAGCTGGGCATGGTGGCACGTGCCTATAGTTCCAGCTACTCCGGAGGCTGAGGCAGGAGAATTGCTTGAACTGAGAGGAGGAGCTTGCAGTGAGCTGAGATTGCACCACTGCACTCCAGCCTATGCGACATAGTGAGACTCCATCTCAAAAAAAAAAAAAAATCACAGAATTGCAATTCAGAGTGCACACACACCCTGGGTGGTCTTCAGTATGTCCGGAAAACAAAGAGAAGGTTGAGAGTTTTATTAGGTATATATATATATATATATATATATATATATATATATATATATATTTGTTTTTGTTTTTTGAGTCAGTGTCTTGCTCTGTCACCTAGGCTGGAGTGCAGTGGCTTGATCATAGCTTACTGCAGCCTGAAACTCTTGGGTTCAAAGGATTCTCCTGCCTCAGCCTCCTGAGGAGCTATGACTATTGGAGTACACCACCATGCCAGCTATAATTAAAAAAAAATTTTTTTTTTAATGAATGAGAGGTTCTTATGCTGCCCAGACTGGCCTCGAACACATAGCCTCGCCTCCTCAAGCGCCAGGACAACTGGCCTGAGCCACAGTGGCTCAGCCAGCTATAATTTTTAAATTTTTTTGTAGAGATGAGGTCTCACTATGTTGCCCAGTTTGGTTTTGAACTCCTGGCTTCAAGTGATCCTCCTGCCTCAGCTTCCCAAAGTTTTATTAGAAAGAGAAATGTTACACACTGTTCTGAAAGAATGCTCATTGGCACTAGAGAAACTTCTGGGAGCTGGCAGGCTCTGACTGGTGAGTGACAGCGGCTGGCAAAACTAGTGTTAGAGTCACAGCAGGTCATTTTAGCAATTACTAAGGTGAAAGTGGTCTTAGGGTTACAGCAGGCTGTTTCAGCTTTGCAGAAAAATCAATTCTTGGAGCAGGTGCTACGTATTCTAACTGCTCTTTTCCCCCTCGCCTCTCAACTCTGAGTTAGATGGGTATGACAAGAATGACCCAGTTTGTATAACCAACTTTCACATATGTCAAGCTATTTGTCTATAAGGAATGTGGGTTCCTAAAGGGCAGGAATTGTGCCCTATGTATTTCTGTACATTCTGGACATGAAGCAGAGCCTTTCCTTGATTGAAAAACTGATGAATGAAGGCAGGAGAGGCAGAAAAAAAATCAGAGGCAACTGTGTATGTTGTATCATCTGTGACGAAGAATGAAAGATCTAGAAAGGGGCTTAGGGGTTCCCTCATCCCATCCCCTCACTTTGCAGCTGGCAAGCTTGAGCCCCTGGCAGCTGATGGGACTTGCCCGAGGTGACACATCTCCATAGCATCAGAGCCTCCACTCAGGCACTTTCCACCTCCCTCTGGAGTGTCCAACTTGGCTACAGCCCCTCACGCCCCCAATTCTCACAGGTGCTCTTGATTTTTTTCACTAAGAATTTAGAAAATGAACATGCAGTTTTTCTAGCCTTGGTTTATCTGCATATATGACTTTGTGCTTTGGAGCTAAGAATAGAAGGAGATGTCAAAATAGCTCTCTCAGCAATGCTGAGTGTTCAGAAAATGAAGCGGAAATGGAAAGGGTACCCTCAGAGAGAATGTCACATCCTCTGACTTTAGTTTTGAAGCCACCAGAAAGCCAGGGGTGTTGGCAGTGAGAAGCAATTTTCTGAAGAGGATTTCTTACTCTCCTGGAGGCCAGCTGGGTGTGTATTAAGGTCTGGGCAGCAGTGCCTGGCAGATGAGGGGCTCTGACCCAGTGATGTAGGGTTATACCTCTAGGACAGAGGAGCAGCTCATGCCCTATTTCAGAGAAGGTCTGACTGCAGGCAGCATCAAGGACCCATTAGAAGTTGTTTTCATAAATGTAGAGACCAGAAGTTGCAGGGTGACAGCCGCGGAGGGTGTTGCGGGTGGGGTTAATCCGGGCCGGGTTTGTTAGGAGCATACAAGGAGGAGGGAGGGGGCAAGAGAGTTGAGTGTGTGCAAAGGGGTGATTCTCATGATGGACTTCTTCTTTTTTGAGATAGAGTTTTGCTCTTGTTGCCCAGGCTGGAGTGCAATGGTGAGATCTTGGCTCACCGCAACCTTCGCCTCCCAGGTTCAGGTGATTCTTCTGCCTCAGTCTCCTGAGTAGTGGGATTACAGGCAAGTGCCACCACACCCGGCTAATTTTGTATTTTTAGTAGAGATGGGGTTTCTCCATGTTGGTCAGGCTGGTCTCAAACTCCCAACCTCAGGTGATCCACCCACCTTGGCCTCCTGAAGTGCTGGGATTATAGGCGTGAGCCACCACACCCAGCCTCATGATGGACTTCTTA
>CAUYLG010050923.1:0-24740 GCA_963573385.1 Cacajao melanocephalus | reverse complement strand
TTTGAGATAGAGTCTCGCTCTGTCTCCCAGGCTGGAGTGCAATGGCGTACTCTCAGCTCACCGAAACCTCTACCTCCTGAGGTCAAGCAATTCTCCTGCCTCAGCCTCCCAAGTAGCTGGGATTACAGGCACGTGCCACCTCGCCCTGCTAATTTTTGTATTTTTAGTAGAGATGAGGTTTCACCATGTTGGTCAGGCTGGTCTCAAACTCCTAACCTTGTGATCCGCCCACCTTGGCCTCCAAAAGTGCTGGGATTACAGATGTGAGCTACTGCGCCCAGCCAGCTGTATCTTTCTTTAGTCTGGGCAGAGTCTGTACTTTTAAGCCTGGGTGCCCTGGGACCAGCAGCTCACGGTTGCCATGGAGTTAGGGGTGCTGCCAAGGCTACCCTGCAGAGGCAAACTAATGAGTCTGGTGGGGCTTTCAGCCTGGCACTGCCGGCCACACTGGAGAGCCCTGGCACCTACCCTGGATCACCAGCCTGGCTGAGGTTTGCTGTTGCTCCATCACTCCACTGGGGAGCAGGCCCTGGGGACAGGGAAAAGCACACCAGGAGCTTGTCCCCCAGGGCCTGCAGTCTCACCGGGAGAGTGACATGCACCAGGACCACCGCTGCGAAGGGCTAAGTGCTGTCCTGGAGGGGGCACCAGGCTCTGTGGACACAGGAGGAGGCATGCAACTCTGCAGAGGGCACTCAGGGCTGGACCAGGTGCTGAGTAGTCGGGAAGGCCATTTCAGGCACTAGGAACAGCATGTGCAAAGGCTCAGAGGCAGGGTGGGAGAGAGGTGCCTTGACTCCCACACAGCAGCTAGGAAAGACACCCTTCACACAGAGGAGGGGGCAGGATGCTGAGAGGGTGGTGGGTCTCACTGGAGGCAGTTGATTTTTTTTTTTTTTTTGAGACTGAATCTCACTATTATTGCTCAGGCTGGAGTGCAACGGTGCAAACGCGGCTCACCGCAACCTCCACCTCCCGAGTTCAAGTGATTCTCCTGCCTCAGCCTCCCAAGTAGCTGGGATTACAGGCATCCATCACCACACCCAGCTAAGTTTTTGTACTTTTAGTAGAGATGGAGTTTCTCCATGTTGGCCAGGCTGGTCTCGAACTCCAGACCTCAGGTGATCTACCCGCCTTGGCCTCCCAAAGTGCTGGGACTACAGGCGTGAGCCACCATGCCCAGCTGAGGCAGTTGATTTTATTCTAACATGGGCAGAAGGGAGCATGGGAAGGATTTCTCTTCTTACCAGATTTTCATCTTTGAAGCTGCCTTCAGCTGGGCACAGCTGAAATGACATCATGCACCTTCTCAGGCCATTGGTCCTCCTGCAGGCCGCCCCCAGGGCTTGGTTTCCACCCTATCAGAAAACATCCAGCCAGGGTCAGGCGTGTGCCCGAGCATCCATTTTCTCTTCCCTTTGCTCTCCTGCTTGGCCGGCCCCCGTATGCTTCTGGGGGATCTTCCACCTCTGGTCACCTAACTGGCCTTTTCTGCCTGCCTGGTGTCCAGCCTGCTCCTCCCTGCACCTGCCTGGCCCCCTACTTCACACCAGCCTGCGACTGGCTCTGCCTTGGCTCGCAGGGAAACCAGCTCCTTAGCAGCTGCTGTTTCTGCTCTACCTTTGACCACAGCTGGCACCGTCACAGCCTTTCCTGTAGCCAGTCCCGTCCACTCAGTGCCAAGGAGCAGTAGGGCATCTGGGCAAGCCATGGCAGGGATGCTTCGGCCAGGCCTTCACAGGGCAGGGGTGTCCCTCACCCCTTTGTCCTCACCCCTTTGTTCGTTAGTGCTGCCATGTACAGAGGCTGTCTCTGCAAGGAGAACTTAGACAGGTGTCACCCCAGTGGCCCAGGTCCAGCCCCTGCCCACCAGCCTCACCGGGACCACCTGAGGAGTGACCCTCCGCCCTCCTGCGCTGGATGTGGGGCAGCAGACCCCACCGCAGGGGCCACAACCCAGTGCGGGAAGTGCAGGCTTCCTCCAGGGGAGTGCTTGGCCCTCTACCACCACAGGCGTGGCCCTCGGGGACAGCCAGGCTTCACGGCCACGTGTGGCAGGAGAGAAAGGCAGGGGAGGCGAGGAGCACTTAGGAAAGGCAGATCGTTCTTTTGAGTGAGAGATGGAGAAACCCCGTCTCTTCTAAAAATACAAAATTAGCTGGCTGTGATGGCAGACACTTGTAATCCCAGCTACTCGGGAGGCTGAGGCAGGAGCATCACTTGAACCCAGGAGGCTGACGTTGCAGTGAGCCGAGGTCTCGCCACTGCACTCCAGCCTGGGCAACGAGAGCAAAACTCCATCTCAACAACAAAAAAAGAGTTCAATGTAATGCCATCCCAGTTCCTGAAGCTTCCAGTCAGACCAGCCCCCGCTTCACCAGAGTGTCAGGTGTCCTTACCCCTAGCAGGAATAGCAGACCAGAATTCTGTGGCTTCCTCCTTCACCTCAAAGCTGGACTGAGTCAGTGCTGAGGTCCTCTCTGCCGGCAGTTTAGGGCGAGAAGAATGGAGCTCTTTCTCTGCATCAGGACTGGGTCCCCAATACCTGCCCTAGACATCCCCACTGCAGCAGCTGGGAAAGACACCCTAGCCGCCTCTCCTCCTTAGCCAGCTTCTCCTCCGAGGCTATTCTCTTGCTCCCCAGGAGACTTAACTTCAAACATCAAACACCAAACACAACACACCCCTCCTTGCCTCTCCTCTGCCCAGCAGCTGCAGGGTCAGCCTCTGCTGCGCCCAGCCCATCAGCCCTGCGTGCCCTCCCAGCTCCTGCCTCCCCACCCTGCCTGGCTGGCTGGCATCCCCCAGAGGACATTTAGAAGAGCTGTAACCAAGCTACCTCCCATGCTGCTGAGACAAGGGGTGGGGTGCAGTGCAGGTAGTCGTCTCTGTGCTGGTGAGCCAGTGCAAGACAAGATGGCACCTCACCCAGCAGTTTACAGGTTTGTTTTCAGCAGCAGAATGGAATCCCCCATTCAAATACAACCTCCTACAGAACCACAGTCTAGAAAATAGGAAACCAGACTTGCTCAAGAAGGGTCTGCAGGGAATTCTCCATGAGCCTAGGACGCTGGAGCTATTTCTCAGTCTCCTGAGTTTAGCCAGTGTTGATCATGGCCATTGGTGGTCTTGGTCTCCCTAACCTCTCCAACCTTTGCTGCTGCCTGTCATGCAGGTCACCTGTCATCCTCATATCCAGAGGCAGGAAATGAGACCCTTTCTACCATTTCCAGGCAGGCCTGGAGGGTGGGAGCCCTTAACCCAGGACCCCCAACCCGCTCCATTCTTGCATCAGCCATTGGTAAGGGCAGCTTCTGATGGCCTGGTGGTCTCTGTTTCAGGGTAAAATATGAAGCCCCCCAAGCAACAGATGGCCTGGCTGGAGCCCTGGACGCCCGGCAGCAGAGCACTGGTGCGGTAAGCAGGGGGGCCCTCCTGAAGGAGGTGAAGGAATGCTCACCCGCTGGGTGCCGCTGTCAGCCAGGCCCTGGCTCAGCACATCCGCAGGCCTTTCCTCGTTAGGCTCTCCAGTCGGTTCTTGTTGGCTAATGTGGTTATTCCCAGTTTACAGCTAAGGAGACTGCTAGGGAGGCCAGGCCGTTTGCCCAAGCTCACACGCACAGATTCATACCTGGGCTTGACTTGAAACCGGACACCAGCGGCCTTCACATTCCAGCCCTACCACTGACCAGCCCTGTGTGGCCTTAAGCAGATGACTGGCCTTTCTGACCCTCAGTCTCTTTTTTTTTTTTTTTTTGAGACAGAGTCTTGCTCTGTCACCCAGGCTGGAGTGCAGTGGCGCAATCTCGGCTTACTGCGACCTCTGACTCTCTGGTTCAAGCGATTCTCCTGCCTCAGCCTCCCAAGTAACTGGGATTACAGGGATGTGCCACCATGCCCAGCTAATTTTTTTTTTTTTTTTTTTTTTGTATTTTTAGTAGAGATGAGGTTTCACCATGTTAGCCAGAATGGTCTCGATCTCCTGACCTCGTGATCCACCCGCCTCGGCCCCCCAAAGTGCTGGGATTGCAGGCATGACCATCTCTTTATCTGTATGTTGGGGCTTATCCTAGTACCTAGACTTGTTTACAATAGAACATGTGAGAGGATGTATTCAGGGTGCTTTACAGGGAGTTAGCGCCCAGTCAGTATTACTCCTCTCTGCCTCTCTAGAGACTTTCTATTTGCAGGAGTGTGGGCAGAGAGGAATAAAATCGCAGACTGTGAAGCAGCAGGGAGAGGAGCCAGGGTGCTCCTTGAATTCCGTTTCGTTCCTTGACTGTGTGTTGAGTGACAGCCACTTGTCTAGCACCAAGCACACTTTGTGGGTGACCCCACACCCTTTAGCAAGAGCTCCAAGCACAATTTTCCCATGCATTTAAATGTCTTATCTGGATGCATTTTGGGCAGTGTGAGAATTTCTGCTCCAGCAAGTGAGCACACAGAGCAGGTCTCGTGGGAGACGGTTCGAAATAGCAGGACCTGTGCGTCCGGGGAGTGAGGTGGCGGGCCCGGGGCCGAGGAGGCTCGAGACAATGTGGGGACTTCTGAGGCCAGCGTGGGGCTGGGGGTAGGAAATGAAGCTCTAGGGGTAGTCGGGACCAGAGGACCTCGGGGCAGCTAGGAGCACTGTGGATTGCATCTCAAGTGAGGTAGAGGCTGCAGGGAAGTCTTAAACACAGGAGGGACATTTCTCTGACTTCCAATCTAAAAGGATCAGGATGGAAGCTAAGAAAGCAAGGAGGGCCAAGCACGGTGGCTCATGCCTGGAATCCCAGCATTTTGGGAGGCAGAGGCGGGCAGATCACTTGAGGTCAGGAGTTCAAGACCAGCCTCGGCAACATGGTGAAACCCTGTCTGTACAAAATATTTTAAAATTAGCCAGGCATGGTGGTGTACACCTTTAGTCCCAGCTAGTCAAGAGGCTAAGGTGAGAGGATCACTTGAGCCTGGGAGGTGGAGGTTGCAATGAGCTGAGATTGCACTACTGCACTCCAGCCTGAGCAATGGAGTGAGACCCTGTGGCAAAAAAAAGAAGGAAAGTAGGAGGAGTTTTGGAAACCTTCAAGTCCACTCCGCTGTGGGCACAGTGTTTGTGACTCCCAAGGGCACTGACTCCACCACCAGGTCCCCCAGCATCTCAGGAGCCATTCCCGAGTCAGAACAGGGCAAGATGTAGGACACTGGGGTGCGCCACCTGTGTGTCTCGTGGACAGAGGCTGACTCCACTGCCCAACGGGCAGCAAGAGAATCCAGCACCTCCCGGTGTGGTGTGCGACCTGCCGCCAAGCAGAGCACATTGTGCACCCGTGTCAGAGCCTCCTGTCCTTTTTCGGGGGGAAGCCATCATTTACTGAGCCTGTGCCCCGGGCCAGGCCTGCGCTAAGCCCTTTGCACCCCCTCTCTTACAGAGTCATCACACAAACCCTTAGGGTATATGTTATTATCCTGTTTTACAGATGAGAAAACTGAGTCCCAGAGAGAGGTTAAGTGAAACAGCAGGTGTAGCATCCTCAGCGTGGTGCCTGGGACACTGTACAGTATTTCCGCCATGTGCTTATCCCATTTACAGATGAGAAAACTGAGGCTGAGGATTGGGAGATACCTTGCCCAGGGTCTCACAGGTATTGGTCTGCCTGGCTTCGAAGCCACGCTGAGAGCAAGTGTAGCAGATGTGAAAAGCTAGGTGCAAAGGAGGGTGCGTGGAGGTATGTGTATCCCTCCTTAGCCTCAGGTTCCCAGCATGTTGGGTTCATCAGAAGTTCCATAGAGATTGACTCCACCGCCCAGTGGGCAGCAACCCCAGCCAATCCACTCCTGCTGCAGCCCAGACACAGGGCTCACTTCCCCAGGGGCACATAGCAATCCAGGCGTGACTAGAACTAGAGCCCAGGTGTCCTGGCTCCCACACCACACAGCTCCACCGGCAGCAAAGCAGAAGCTGACGAACCAGTTACCACTCATTTCTCTTCGATAACCTGGGAGAGCTCAGCCACTTCTGCCAGATCAGAGTAGGGTTTCCTAAAACTGTGAGCAAATGCCTGCTCCTGGGGTGCTGGAGTCCGGCTCCTGGTAAGGCCTTCACCCACTAAACCGTGAGAGCACGATTCCCAACAGCAAAGTAAGAAACAGCATCAAAACCAGGCGTGGTGGCACGTACCTGCAGTCCCAGCTACTCAGGAGGCTGAAGCGGGAGGATCACTTAAACCCAGGAGTTTGAGGTTATCATGAGCTGTGATTGTACCACTGCACTCCAGCCTGGGCAACGCAGTGAGACTCCATCTCAAAAAAGAAAAAAACAGAATCAAGTGCCAATTGTGGGCAGCCCATGTTTGCACCCTGGGATTGAGAGCAGGCCTCATAAGTCCTGTGACGAAGTGACGTTGCATGCTGTGTGCCAGGTTTTAGTTCCTTCGTTTCCTGACAAGCCTGCCATGTGCCAGGCCCCACGCTGGTCTGAGTTGGGTCCCGGCCAGGCACAGGGCGGTGGGCTGGGAGCTGGACTCTCATCTCCCTCCACTCTGGGGCACTAGGAAACCGCTTGGTGCCATGGATGAATTTGAGAAGATTGGATAAACTGATGTTCCTAAAACCTGGGTGCCCGTCAGACCCCGCTGGGAGCCTCCAGACCATCTGACAGCCACCTGCCTTGCTGTCCTGGGGTTGCCGAGGCCCAGCCTCTGGGATCCTGGAGGAGACGGTTGAGAAGCTTTGTTTAGTTCACTGTCAGCTCTGCTCCAGCCTACTCGGGGCTCTGGTATCCCAGAGCTGTTGTGGTTCACCCCTTGGTGGGTACCACGATACCTGCCTCATCCCTCTGCACGGCTGCCACACACACCTACACACACACACACACACACACCACACATACATCTCCACTCACCACATGCATCTACACCTACACACACCACACACCTACACCCACCACACACCTCCACACACACACCACACACATCTACGCTTACCACACACACCTCCACACACACCACTATGCACACACTACACACGTCTATACCCACCACACACACCTACACCTACACACACACCTACACACATCTGCACCGACACACACACCACTATGCACCCACCACACACATCTACACCCACCACACATCTACACCTATACACACACCTACACACATCTACACCTACACACACCCCCCTGTGCACACACCACACACATCTACACCCACCACACACACCTACATCCACCACACACACCTACACACACACCCCTATGCACACACCACACACATCTACACCTACACACACACACACCCCATACACCCACCACACACACCTACACACACACCACACATCTATACCTACACACATACCTACACATATACACATAACACCTACACACACCCCTACACCTACACACACCTACATACTCATACACCTACACACATACCTACACCCATCACCTACACAACTACACACACCCCTACACACAGCACACCTACACACTCACACATACACCTACATACACACAAGGCAGCAGGCCTCCTGACCCAAAAGGTGCACACTGTTAGAAGCTGCACTCCCCAGTGGCCCCGATGCTGCCACTCCTCTGCCATCAGCATGACTCTCTCTTACCCAGATGGGAGGCAGCCATGAGAAGAGCCTCAGTGACTGGATGGTGAGACAAGGCATGGTGAGCAGGGGCCAGGCCTGGCCGCAGAGAGCTGGGGCTGCTCGCAGGGCTCCTGCCAGGCGTGGGCATGGGGCACGGTGCTGCTGTCTTAGGGAGTGGGACCCGGGAGAAGACCCAGAGGAGCGTGGAGGGGGAGCTGAGGGCGCTGCAGGGGCCCTGGGCTCAGGCTGTTCCCAGATTGGCCCAGCCAACCCAGCTTCTGCAGCTCCTCTGTGCCTGGTTCCCGCTCTTGACTCTCAGGCCAGGACAAGGCAGCCCCTCTGGCAGCCAAGAGGCGACTGGGACAGCACATCGGGAGAGGGAGCCGGTGTGGACGGCCGGGGCACTTGCTGCCACTGCTGCTGGGAAGTCGGCTCCTGCCTTCTCTCTGGGCTCTGCTCCTGCCTGGGGGGCCTCAGGTGCTGGGTGACGGAGCTTGGAGACCCAACTGGCCTGGTCGGGGAAAGACTCTTTTCTTTTCCAAAATAGCTAACTAGTAACCAGTGCTACTGGTGTCATTACTGACGAATAGTATATAGGAACTGGCATTTCTTGAACACCTCTTCCGTGTCAGGCCCTGTGCCAAGCTCTCGACATCCATTCTCCCATTTCATCCTCACAGCTGCCTGGACAGTAGGTACTGCTGCTAGCCTCACCCAGAGGATGAGGGAAATGAGGTGCAAAGAAATTAAGTAACCCACTCAGAGTCACAGTGTTAAGGGGTGAGCCAGACCCAGATCTTTCTGACTCTGAAGTCTGTGCCCATGAGCGCCAACTGGAGTCTGCCACTGCAGAAGCTGTTAGAGGAGAAAGCCTCCAACAACTCCTGGCCCTGTGTGGGAGCCATCGTGGCACAGCCCAGAGTGAAATGTCCCCATCCGTAGCACCGCCCCTCTGGGTCCACCCACCTGGCCTTGTCTGGTCAACTTGGCGCCTCTGCTCTCAGGGCCTGCTACGCCCTCTTCTATCATGAAGTCTGCATCTGCAGAGGCACTGGGGAATGGAACCTGGGGACCCCTGGCCCACTAACCATGTCCCCACCCCAGCCTTCACGGCTGGAGAAAATGCCTCGGGTTCATCCCTGGGCTTCACGCGTCCTTTGTCAGATGCTCCTGAGCACCTGCGGCAATGGCCTAGACCCTGCCCCAGGCCATTGCCCAAAGCCCCTCGTCCAGCCTAGAACCCTGCCCACAGGGTGTGTGAGAACTGGGGGTCCTCTCCTCAAGGGGAAGGAACTCCCTCTGACCCCTGGCCCTGCTCTAGCTGCCGGGAGCTCTGTCTCCTGGCTCTGCACCTCCCTCGCTCACACTTTGCCACAGCAGGCCCAGGGGTGAGTCGCGGCTGCTAGGCAGCTGGGGCCTGTGTGGAAGGCTGCCCAGGGCCACCCAGCTGCGGGGCGCTGAGCTGGCACCGCTTTGTCACCCAGGGCACTGCCCTCCCTGCCTCACCCTCTGCCCCTCCTTCCAGATCCCAGTCACACAGGCTTGCCTCATGGAGGACATCGAGCAGTGGCTGTCCACTGACGTGGTATGTTGGGGCCCCGTCAGCTCGTACACAAAGGCTCAGGCCCCTCCTCACCCACACAGCAGGAGCAGCCGTTGTTCTCACAAAGAAATGACCCGTGGGGCCGGGGTAGAGCGGAGGGGTGCACTTCAAGTCCCCGTCTCCTGCCACCTGCCCACTTCCTGCTTGGCACGCTCCCCCCCCCCCGGCCCAAGGAGAAGGCCTGGGCACAGTAGCCTCTCAGCTGCTTCCCAGGGCCTGCTCCCAAGGTGAGGTCCAGTGGGTGTCCGCCCACCACAGGGTTGTGGCAGGCTAGAGAGGCTGGCCAAGGAGGCATCACGGCGCCAGGCTCTTCCCTGCAGTAGCTCAAGGAGCCTCCAGCCACTAGCAGAGGGAACCCATCACCACCCTGTTTACAGATCAGGAGATGATAAGCAGCTGTCCTCTAAAGGGGAGCACCCAGGAGGAGGAGGAGGGCAGTGCCAGGAGATGGGGACCCCAATCCCTGCCACCCTCCCAGAGAGCAGAAGGAAGGAGAAGCAGACTCAGCTCCTACCCCAGCATCTGCCACCCCATTTCTGGGCACCAAGGCCCACGTGGGCACCTGGGCACTTTAGGCCTAGAAGCCGCCTTCTGCAGGCGGAGAGGCCGTTTCTGCCCAGGACTAAGCCACAGGGCAAGGACTCGGGCTCTCTGACTGCTGGCAGAAGCCTCGCCCCCTCCCTAGTTTGCAGTGTTAGCATGAATGGCCATCGGTCTCTGAGTATCAGCCTTTCTCCCCAGGGGTGAGGACCGTCCACCCCTTGTGACCCTCCAAGGATAGGAATCGGCACTCATCCAGGACCCACTGGGCACCAGGTGCTGGGCTTGGCGTGCGTGTATTATCCCATTTCAGCTCCCCAGCAACCCTCCAAGTTAGCTTCGACCCCCCACCCTGCCTGCATTTTACAGAAGGAAAAAACAAGGCTCAGGAAGTTGGGTGCCACCTAAGGAAGGCCCCACGGCTCAGGGAGGAGCCCAGGTCCTGGGACTTGGGGCGGTGCAGGGGGGCAGAGCTGGGACCCAATGCTCAGGTTCAGCAGTGCCCGAGCTGCGGCCCCGCTGCCCTGGCTAACTGTCCTGGGGCCTGGCTAACCTCTGCCTCCTTTCCTTCTACCTTCCCAGGGAAATGATGTGGAAGAGCCTAAGGGGGTCACCAGCGAAGGTAGTAGTACCCGCCCCTGCCCGCCCTTTCCTTTCGCTGGGGCTCTGGCCTCAGAGCCTACGCTCACCCTCTCCCCTTCCTCTAGAATTTGACAAATTCCTAGAAGAACGGGCCAAAGCCGCGGATCGATTGCCCAACCTGTCCAGCCCCTCAGCTGAGGGGCCCCCGGGTCCCCCACCTGGCCCAGCGCCCCGAAAGAAGACCCAGGAGAAAGATGATGACATGCTGTTTGCCTTATGAATGTGGGGTCTGGCACCCTGCAGCCCAGGTCCCTGCTGCTCTCACACCCTTAGGCTGGGGCCTCCCTCCCTCCTCTGGTGTTAAGGCTGCTTTGGGGGTGGTTTGTTACCCCCTCTTCTCCTCTTTGAAGATGGAGCTGCCCCAGCTGCGGCTGGGGGTGTGGAGGCAGCAGGATGAACTGGGGGACAGATCAGCGCTGCATTGGGATCTGGCTGCTCCGCCTCCTTTCCCACCCCAGCTGACCATGAGACTTTGCTGAGAAGTGCAGCCCCCAGGACAGGCTGGCTTGCTGGCTGGTTGACCCAGGGTGACTCTCCTTCACTGAGTGATGCCCCGCTCCGGACCCATGCCCCAAGGAGCCCTTCAGAGCCCACACTGCCAGTGGACGCCTGGCTGGAGGCTGGCCACACCGGAAGTTCTGCTGAGCCTCCGGTCCATTCCCTGCTCTGCCTCATAGGGCCTCACGGCTTCGGCTGGCCATTAAGGGCAGGGCGTGGAGGCGTGGAGGCCCCCTGAGGAGCTGCCGTGGCCCAGATACAAAGCTGCAACTGCACGCAGGGGGTGAGAGGCTGCAGGTGAGACTCCAGGGGATGCTGGATGCTGGGGCCCCACCTTCCCTCCACTGCCTTGTCCGAACCCTTCCTCTTCCTCCTGGCCGGGCACCATGGCACTGGGGCTAAGCTGTTGGTTGATCCTCTCGTACTGGGAGAGGTGCCTTTTGTATCCCCGATTAAAGGTAGAAAACCACCCTGCTAGCAGCGTTGCCAAGTCTCCTGGTGAGAAATGACTCCTTGGCCCCACAGAGGTGACTACTTTGGGCGGGGCTGGGGGCCACCCCAGAAGTGAGCATCTGTAGCTGGTGCAGGCGGAAGGACGCTGCAAATGCCACCTCCTCCCACCTCACATGGCAGGCTCCAGCCACTGCCCCCGCCCAGGGGAGGCATGCCTCCCCGACTGACGTCCCTCCCTCAAGGCACTGCTGTCCCGTGAGGCCAGCTCCTGCCCTGCACAGAGCACACGAATCACAAGGGTGGGACCTGTGTGGACTGCGTGGGCGTGCTGGGTAAAAAGGCCACGGGAGGATGCTGGCCTTCCGAGGCCGGGTGCCAGGCACTGCCTGGGGCTACACACTGGCTTGTAGCATCACAACTGCCTGGGACAAGTGAGCATACTCGATGTCTAGATGTGGAGACTATGACCCCAGGAGCCACAGGAGCCGCCCAGCTCAGGGAGGGAAGCTCGTGCCGTCGTCATGTGCCAGGCGCTTCCTCACACATAAGCACATCCTCCCCATTTTCCAAGCACCGAAGCTAAGTTGGGACACCATGGCACACGGTTCCAGACGCTGGGCCCCAGGTCAGGCGCAGGGGTCCATTCTTACCTCCATGGCAGCTCAAGAGCCCCAGGTCTTGGGGTACCACCTTTTCAGGTGTGGGCTCTCTAGGCCAGACTCCCCAAGAGTCACTGCTGAGGCATGTTGGAGCCTCTTGGCCCAAGACATGGTTGAGGAACAAAGGGGGCTGGTGTGGAGCCTAAGCGATTGGGTCCGCAGGGGCCTGGGTTCCTGGGGGAGGGCCCGGGTCTGTGTGAGCAGCCACCGGTTCCCATGGGCAGTGGGCAGGCAGCAGTGCCGTCTGAGGTGTGGGCTGGAGCAGGGCACACAGGAGACCAGGCCCGGCTCAGCCCTCAAGATAGAGTTGGGGCAAGGAAAGTAGCTGGGGCAGGCACGGTGGCACCGGGCAGGGGAGCCGGAGGTTCTGCCGCCATGAGGACGCTCATGATCCAGGCCAGGCTCCCTGCGCCGCATCCAGGGTATCTGTGAGCCCCTGCCAGGTGCTACCCTAGCCTGGCCCTTTCCATACTTCACAACAGCCGTAGGGGGCCAATGGTGTTGGCCACCAGTTACAGGTGGGGAAACTGAGGCTGGGGGAGGAAGGGACTTGCTTGGTCATACACTACATCATGGAAGACTGGGACCCCCAACCTTCCTCACTGCTGCCTCACCTGCCTGCCCCACCCACACCACTGCCTGCTTCCCTCATTCTCCCCCTACTTAACTGGGGCCCCATTAGAGGGAAGTTGTGATTTTACAAGGATCAGAGCTGAGGCGTCCTCTCCGCTGTGTTAGCCAGGAAACCCAAGGAAACATCCACAGATGGCCCCCAGGGATGGGGGGATCCCAGGGCCCTGCTAAGGGTGAAAACTGCCAGGTCGTTCATTCCTCCCTGTGGGTGCATCCCCTTCGAGCTGCACACAGCCTAGTGCGAAGTGCCCGCCAGACAAGCGAAACGGCAGGTGCCGGCCCTGTGGGGTCACGCGGGAGGGAAACGGACAAGACAGACAGAAACTCATTGTTTCCTGCTTTGACATGAAGATGGGACACGATGGCAGGGGCAGCAGGACCCTCTCTGTGAGGGCAGCGCAAGGCTGCAGAGGTAAGATGGGGTGGGCAGGACCACAGGGCCTTGCATGCCAACAGGAAGCGGCCCCTGCAGAGGTCTCTGGCCCCTTCGCTGGCTGGGACAGCCCTGAGCTGCCTGAGGGCCTCCTTCAGAGAGAAGACTGCTGGGGCTGCTTCGGGGCTGGGGGTGCTGGCGGGAAGTCATCAGCACAGCCAGGCTGGGTTTCCTGGCAGCAGGCTCTGAGGCCACAGGCCCGGGCCGGATCACTTTACAGCTGCAGGAAGTCTTGGCCCCAAGCAAATAAGGGCCAGCTGCCTGGTGGGGGCCTACACCTGGCACTGCAGGGCAGGATTAACGAGAGGCCGCAGCTCCTGCTGGCCCAGCTGCACCAGAAGGCAGCACTGAGCCAGGGGCATGGGGGGAGGGGTTGAGTGGAGCCTGGGGGGGCCAGTGGGCAGGTCTGGAGGGCAGCCCCCGGGGCCTGCCTTTGAGGAAGTGTTTGGCAGAGCCTCCACTGAGCCCTCTCCCTCCTGGCTCCCCTGGGCACCAGGATCCCACCCTGCACCTGGATACTGACCCCTCTACCCCCTGCCCTAGTGTCAGTACCCACCTCCCTGACCAGCCACTTCTAGGCTGTGTGACCTTAGGCAAATTACTTAACCTTTCTGTGTTTCCGTTTTCTCACTTGTAAAATGGGCGAATAACAGTCACTCCCTCATAGGGTTGTGAGGGTTGGCTGAGCCAACACCCAGCATGTGCCACGTAGAAAATGCTTCGTACATGTTACTGTCATCGATGGTTCCCCGCTCTCTTCCAGAATGGCCTCTGCTCCAGACCCCTGGCTCAGAGCTGCCTCTCAGACTCCTGAGTAATTTTGGGGACCCCTGCTCAGCCTCTGGTATTGCGTTCCCAGCTCCAGAACAACCTCTGTCCCTACTCCCCACTAGGGGAGAACCGGAGGAGGAAGGATGGTGTCTGTCTTTCCTCCTGGTCTCGGCTACTACCCCTAAGAGGGGCCAGGGCTGTCTTGATCCCAGCAACGGGAGAGAGGCAGGATGCCCCCGGCGGTCCTGGATTGGGCTCTGCTGACTCACAGTAGGCACTTTAGGAAGCCTCTGCCCTCTCCTAGGTGGTTGCAGGTGGGCCGAGTTCTGAGTCCTGAGCACGCGCTCTGGTCCCAGCTCAGAGTCAGTGTTCCAGAGCGACCACGAGATGGCAGCAGCGCTGCGTGTACAGGGCTTGCCGGGGCACTAGGGTGGGGTCCACCGCGGCCAAGTCAGCCTCTCCCCAGTACCGACTCCGGGAGAGGGGGGTGGGTGCTGCCGGCTCCTCCCTGCCCCAAGCGAGCACACAAGCGCGCGTGCACACACACACACACGTGCTGCCGGCTCCTCCCTGCCCTGAGCGAGCTCACAGGCACTCGTGCACACACACAGATACACACACACATGCAGCCTCTGACTGGTGGGGCTGAGTAACAATGGTGATGGGGCTGGCAGCTAGAGTCCCAGGATCTGGCTTCACCACTGGGCCCTGCTGTGTGACCGCACAAGTGATTTAATCTCCAGAAGCCTCAGATCTTCTTACACCTCCAGACTCACAGGGTTGTAGGGAGGATTTGGTGAGACAAGCTGGGGACTCCGCCACGGGAGCTTTGGGTGGGCAGAAGCAAGCCCAGTCCCCTCCCTCTCTTTACAGAGCCCTGGGTGTGCCCTCGATGGGGCCCCTGCTCCCACGCCTTCTCAGCTGCACTCAGATGCACGTGCATTGCCGTTTCTGTCTGCACATGTAGACAATCATGAGCTCACACAGTCTCCAGCTCCACCACAGATTCTTCTCTTTTCCGCCCTTCCCCTATGTGTAACTCCGCTCTCCAGCAGTGAGAAGCCTGCTTCCCGTTGTCCTTCATTCCTTCACTGCCTCCATCCCGGCAATAACCAATCTCTGTTGCCACCACTGTCCCATCCTGCCCAGAGCCTCCCACCCTCTCCGGGTGGACCACCACCACCCTGTCCCACAGATAGGGCCTGTAATCCCAGCACTATGGGAGGCTGAAGCTGGTCAGGAGTTCAAGACCAGCCTGGCCAAGATGGTGAAACCTCGTCTCTACTAAAAATACAAAAATTTAACTGGGCGTGGTAGCAGGCTCCTATAATCCCAGCTACTCGGGAGGCTGAAGCAGAGAATTGCTTGAACCTGGGAGGCGGAGGTTGCAGTGAGCCAAGATCTCACCACTGCGCACCAGCCTGGGTAACAGAGCAACACTCCGTCTAAAAAAAAAAAAAAAAAAAAAAAAGGCCCTACCTCCAAATGCAATCACATTCTGATGTACTAGGGGTTAGGGATTCAACATATGGATTCAAAGGGACAAAGCAGCCATGGATTGCCCTCTGCTGCCCTCCATGCCCTGGTCCATTCTCCAGGCACACTGCCCTTTCCCAGATGGCCACATGAAACACACACCTCCACTCCCTGCCCCGTGCCCTAGTGGGAGTTTGAGGGTGGCTAGATTCATCCTTGGGCAGTCTGGGATTCGCCATGGGACCAGGAGCAGAGCAGGGGAGAGCAGGGGTGCCGGCAGAATGGAGGGAGATCCGTGGGGCTAGAAAAGTCACTTGTGTACATTGTCTGTGTGTGCATGTGCCAGAGCACAAATGTGGGAGTGGCCCTGAGCCCTGCAGGTCACTCAGGCTTCAGAGGCCGCTGCACCCCTGCAGGGGGAAGGCTGGCTGCCAAGGCAGGGCCCTCCCTCAGGGATCCTTTCTCAGGCCCAGACCGGTGCAGAGACTTGCCCAAGGTCACACAGAAAATTTGTATCTCCCGGCGACGCTGGGAGCCAGGCTGGCAGCTGCTCTCCTGGTCCCCACGGCCGCTCATTGTTTCAGAGCAGACCCAAGCAGGTGAGCTGGCAGGTTTCACTTCCACCCACCCCGGGACAGGGCGAGACTGGAGGAAGCAGCTTCACCAGGCCGCATCCTCCCCACTTGCCTCTGACTCAGGACTCCTCTGGCATCTTCCTGTCCCTGCTGCAGACTGGTCCTGCAGCCTCTGTGCATTGGACCAGCCTAGCCAGCAAAGGGAAGGAACCCAAGCTGACCAGGGCCCCACATCCCCAGTGGGTCAGAATCAGGTTGGCAGGGCACTGGGACCTCTTGAGGCCGGTGAGAAACGAACACACAGCGAAACCGAGACCCAGGGAGGGGGAAAGGCCTGCCCTGGCCTGAGTGCTGCCTCCCTGCCTGGTGCAGGGGTTCAGGAGGCTCCATGTGCCAGCCCACCCTAGGGAGGAAGCAGCCCCCACCCACCCAGGAGCACAGGGAGGTCAGTGCAGGGCAGACGGTCGGAACTCCTGGGGGCCCCTGTGTCAGGCCCAATCACTGCCCAGGAGTCAGCCAACCCAGCTTCTGGCCCTGCACAGCCACTGACTTACTGTTTGATTTGGAGCAAGCCTTTTCCTCTCTCTGGGCCTCAATTTCCCCACCTGTTAATCGAGGGCTTGAATTAAGAGATCCTAAGGCTCCTTTGCACTCTGCTTTTCTGCCCTATCAACCCTCAAATTCCATAATCCTCCTTCCAAAAAAGAAAGAAATTCAAATATCTACAAGATGGGGAAGCAGGGCCCCTGGGTTCATCTTCCCATCCAGAACCAGCAAGGGTGGGAAAAACACCTGCCCAAGGTTCAGTGGGACCAATGGGACAGCATGGGAGGCGGCTGCCCGCAAACCCTGCCAAGTGTCCTCGGGGACTGCCGCCTAGGGGCAGGAGGAAAGCGAAACCCAAGCCGAGACATCCTTGCACCTGCCCCTGGGGTACTCCTGGGAAAGCGGAAGCAAGTGGGTGAACTGAGGAGTAGGGGTGCTGCTCATGCTCCCCAAAGGACCCTGCCCTCACTGGAGCCCTTGGAATCTCCGTTAAAATCTTTGGCTGGGCGTGGTGGCTCACGCCTGTAATCCCAGCACTTTGGGAGGCCAAGGCAGGCGGATCACAAGGTCAAGAGATCAAGACCAGCCTGGCCAACATGGTGAAACCCTGTCTCTACTAAAAATATAAAAATTAGCCTGGTGTGGTGGCAGGCACCTGTAATCCCAGCTACTCGGGAGGCTGAGGCAGGAGAATCACTTGAACCCGGGAGGCGGAGGTTGAAGTAAACCGAGATCAAGCCATTGCACTCCGGCCTGGCAACAGAGCGAGACTCCATCTCAAAGGAGGGGATGAGGTCAGAAAAGTCACCTGGGCCAGGTGCAGTGTGGCTCACGATTGTAATCCCAGCACTTTGGGAGGCTGAGGCGGGTGGATCACAACATCAGGAGATCGAGAGCATCCTGGCTAACATGGTGAAACCCCGTCTCTACTAAAAATACAAAAAAAATTAGCCGGGTGTGGTGGCACATGCCTGTAGTCCCAGCTACTCTGGAGGCTGAGGCAGGAGAATTGCTTGAATCCAGGAGGTGGAGGTTCCGGCAAGCCAAGATTGCGCCACCGCACTCCAGCCTGGGTGACAGAACGAGACTCCATCTCAAAAAAAAAAGAAAAGAAAAGGCACCTGGCTAATCCAAGGCCACACAGCCGGCAAGTGGAAACACTGAGTCCTGTTTTCAGGGGAGAAGAGGTCCCTGGGGGACCAGGGTGAAGTGCACTTTACTCTGAGCCTGGAGCTACGCCTAGGGCTGCCTGGGTGCTAGAAAAGTCACTGCGTACCTTGTCTGTGTGAGACAATCTGACTCTGACCCACTTTGAGCCCTGCAGGGCCCTTAGGCTGCAGAGGCCCCTGGAGCCCTGCACAGAGAAGCCTGGCTGCCGAGGTGGGGCCCTCCCTCAGGGTCCCTTCTCAGGCCCAGACCGGTGCAGAGACTTGCCCAAGGACACAGCAAATTTGTATCAGAACTGAGAATAGAATCCGGGTTCTCCACAACACCTGCCCCGCAGGAGGGGGCAGATGAACGGCAGCTGGGAAATCTGTCTTCGGAAGCCCCTTCCCAGCACCCTGCGCCCCGCTCTGGGCTCCCACGGAACATTTAACCCAGAGACCAGCTAGGCCAGTGGGTTGTGAAACCTCTCCCCAAGGAACTCTTCTATCATCATCTCCCCAGGACTCTGGATTTAGAAGAGTTTTGTTGGTTTTGGGTTTTGCCTACAAAACATTCCACACTGCATTGAGCTGTTAATATTGTTCCCTTTTGTGCATCAGTAATCAGACTTTTTTTTTTTTTGAGACAGAGTCCCGCTGTGTCACCCTGGCTGAAGTGCAGTGGTGCGATCTTGGCTCACTGCAACTTCCGCCTCCCAGGTTCAAGCAATTCTCCTGCCTCAGCCTCCCAAGTAGCTGGGATTACATGCGCCCACCACCACGCCCAGCTAATTTTTGTGTTTTTAGTAGAGACGGAGTCTTACCATGTTGGCCAGGCTGGTCTCAAGCTCCTGACCTCAAGTGATCCGCCCACCTCAACCTCCCAAAGTGCTGGGATTACATGCGTTAGCCACTGCACCTGTCCAAGACTGAACTTTGTCGTGCTTGAAAGTGACAAGAAAGTTAGCAAAACCGCCCAGAATGTCACGAAGGACTCCGGTGGAGGATGGGCATGATTGAAGACTACGGTTGGAGAAAAGGGAGCTCTGTCAGGTCCAGGTTTGTGCGCGGTGACTTTGGATCTGCAGGCTTTGGGAGGGAGCTGGAGAGAGCTGGACTGCTCTGCAGGTGAGAGGGAGGTGAGTCACACCAGGCCATCTGGAAGAGGGGCTGAGCACAGAGACAAGAAGGGGAAAGGGGAAGAGAGAGAAGGCAGGAGAGGGTAAGCCACTATGCCCACACTAGGCAAAGAGTTGGGGGAGGAACAGAGGCAAACGACAGGAGTGGAGGGAGGGAAGGGAGAGGAGTAGCCAAAAAAGATTTGGAAGAACAGATGGCTGCGTTAAATTGTTCTCTGAGTGCTGTCTTAAGTCACTCCTCTCTCTGAGGCCCCGAGATCTTTAGTAAATGCTCTGCTCACAAGTATTTGTCAAGAGTAGGTTTTGGACCAGGCGAGGTGGCTCACACCTGTAATCCCAGCACCTGGGGAGGCCAAGGTGGGTGGATCACCTGTGGTCAGGAGTTCAAGACCAGCCTGGTTAAAGTAGTGAAATACAAAAAATTAGCCAGTCTCTACTAAAAATACAAAAATTTAGCCAGACGTGGAGGCCGGTGCCTGTAATCCCAGCTGCTTGGGAGGCTGAGGCAGGAGAATTGCTTGAACCTGGAAGGTGGAGTTGCAGTGAGCCAAGATCTCGCAGTTGTACTCTAGCCTGGGCAACAGAGCAAAGATTCCGTCTCAAAAAAAAAATAAATAAAGAGTAGGGGTAGAGTTTTGGGGAACTGGAGAAGGGGCAAGTTTCACATCTGAGTCAGCACAGTTCAGAGCAGAAATAGGAAGAAGCTGGGATGGCAGGCAGGGGAAGCAGTGAAAACACAAGTGCCCGGGATGGCTGGAATCTTCAGGAGGACTTTGGGCTTTTACTGGACATGCAGTTAGGGGAGGACTCAGCCTTTCCCTTCCTGACTTCTTCACATGCCGCTAAACACATTTCTTTCTTTTTCTTTCTTTTTTTTTTTTTTTTAAGAAATAGGATCTTGCTCTGTTGCCCAGACTGGAATGCAGTGGCATGATTGTAGCTCACTGCAACCTCGACTTCCCCTGTGCCCTGTTTCCCCCACCTCCTGCTCAAGCAATCTTCCCACCCAGCCTCCTGAGTAGCTAGGACTACAGGCACATACCACCATGCCCAGCTAATTTTTATTTATTTTTTTTTTAAAGGAAGTGTCCCAACAACACTTACTGCTTCCTGATGGGATGTGTTTTCCCAGGTCCTTGGGCCTCACTCACCCAAGAATGGGGAGGAGGACCCTGGTGGCTCAGTGAGCTCATTCAGGTAAATATCAGAACCAAAGAGCTTTGCAGAAAAGCGATTTATTAGGCAGAGAGAGAGAAGGAGAAAGAGAGAGAGAGAGAGAGAAAGAGAGAGAGAGCTCACATGCTGTCGTGGGAAGGGATCCAGAGATGGAGTCTGCACAGGTAAAGAGAGACAGAGAGAGAAGACTCCCGTGTGAGGGGATCCCAGAGAGGAAGATCCCTACAGGCAAGGGAGTAGGAGGAATTTAACCCCAGCAAGTTCTCATCCAGTGAGAGGAGCTTTTCCAAACTTCTTCTGGAGTGACTGATCTTTGATTTTCATATGGGATTGGTTGCCTGGCCCACAATTAAACCCTCCCCCCTCGGAGCTTTAGGCAGGCTTTCTAAACAAAGGAAGCTCACCTGGGCTGTCTACGAAAGTTAGACAAAGAATTCTAGGCCCCCGGATGGGGAGGTGGATGAAGGTATGGCGCTGGGAGGTTCTTACTCTTGAAACCACACCCCTTGCGGACTCGGGAAGAGAAGTTAACATAGTCCCTGAGGAGTCTCACTCTGTCACCGAGGCTGGAGTGCAGTTGTACAATCTCAGCTCACTGCAACTTCTGCCTCCCAGATTCAAGCAATTCTCCTGTCTCAGCCTCCTGAGCATCTGAGACTACAGGCACGCGCCACCACGCCCAGCTGTAATTTAAAAAAAAAATTTTTGTAGGCTGGCGTGGTGGTTCACGCCTGTAATCCCAGCACTTTGCAAGGCCAAGGCAGGCAGATCATGAGGTCAGGAGATCAAGATCACCCTGGTCAATATAGTGAAACCCATCTCTGCTAAAAATACATAAAAAATTAGCCAGGTGTGGTGGTGAGCACCTGTAGTCCCAGCTACTCAGGAGTCTGAGTCAGGAGAACCACTTGAACCCAGGAGGCAGAGGTTGCAGTCAGCTGAGATTGTGCCACTGCACTCCAGCCCGGTAACAGAGTGAGACTCTGTCTCAAACAAACAACAACAACAAATATATTCAAGTTCCCGTCCAGTGAGAGGAGCTTTTCCAAACAAATATATATATATATGTTTGGAAAAGCTCCTCTCACTGGACGGGAACTTGAATGGGTGGGAGTAACTCTGTATATAGAGAGAGTATGTATACTCTATATATGTGTAGCAATCCCATCTCTACAAATATATATATAATATATATATCTCTCTCTACACAAAATATATCTGGTGGCTTGGTGAGCTCATTCAAGTAAATACCAGAACCAAAGAGCTTTGCAGAAAAGCGATTTATTAGGCAGAGAGAGAGAAAGATATATGTATATATATATATTTGTAGAGATGGGATCTTACTATGTTGCTCAGGCTGGTCTCCAACCCCTGGATTCAAATGGCCCTCCCGGCCGGGCACAGTGGCTCACACCTGTAATCCCAGCACTTTGGGAGGCCTAGGAGAGTGGATCACAAGGTCAAGAGATCAAGACCATCCTGGCCAACATGGTGAAACCCCGTCTCTACTAAAAAATAGAAAAATTAGCTGGGTGTGGTGGCGTGCGTCTGAAGTCCCAGCTACTCAGGAGGCTGAGGCAGGAGAATTGCTTGAACTCAGGAGGCGAAGATTGCAGTAAACCGAGATTGTGCCACTGCACTTCAGCCTGGCACCTGGCAACAGAGCAAGACTCTTGTCTTAGAAAAAAAAAAAATGGTCCTCCTACCTCAGCCTCCCAAAGTTCTGGGATTACAGACATGAGCCACTGTGCCCAGCTGAAAATATATTTCAATGGGCAAATCCAACCATGTTTTACAATACCCACACCCCCAAAACCCAACAGACACACCTAAAACTTTTCTCTTGTTCTCAGGCTGAAGATCCACCTCCTGACCTGGCCTCCAGGGGCCCTGGAGTCTGTCCCCTGCCACGTAATTCAGTTTCTCTGCACTCGAGACACAGGCTGTCTTTCCCACCTCAAAAGTTTCATGCCCTGATCACACAGCCTTTGTATGTGCTATTTCCTCTAAAACATGCCCCCCATGGTGGCTCACGCCTATAATCCCAGCACTTTGGGAGGCTGAGGCGGGTAGATCACGAGGTCAGGAGTTCAAGACTAGCCTGGTCAAGATGGTAAAACCCATCTCTATTAAAAATGCAAAACTTAGAGAATTCAAGCAATTCTCTGCCTCAGCTTCCCAAGTAGCTGGGATTACAGGCGCCTGACACCTGTAATCCCAGCTACTCGGGAAGCTGAGGCAGAGAATTGCTTGAACCCAGGAGGTGGAAGCTGCAGTGAGCTGAGATCGCACCATTGCACTCCAGTCTGGGTGACACAACGGGACTCTATCTCAAAAACAAAACAAAATGCCCCTTGCCCTTACCTAACTCATTCATCCTTCAGGCCTCGGCTACAGCGTCACCTCCTCAGACAAGGTACTCTAATTCCCTGATTGCTCATTCACCCATCATGGAATTCACCTGCACGATTACGCTGACAAAGAAGAATGGGAGGACCACAGATGGCTTAGAATCTCTCCGCAACCTCCACCTCCTGGTTCAAGCGATTCTTCTGCCTTAGCCTCCCTACTAGCTGGGATTACGGGCAGGCGCCACCACACCTGGCTAATTTTGTAGTTTTAGTAGAGATGGAGTTTCTCTGCCCAGGCTGGAGTGCAATGGCGCAATCTCAGCTCACTGAAACCTCTGCCTCCGGGGTTCAAGCGATTCTCCTGCCTCAGCCTCCCAAGTACCTAGGATTATAGGTACCCACCATCATGCCCAGCTAATTTTTTGTGTTTTTAGTAGAAATGGGGTTTCTCCACATTGGTCAGGCTGGTCTCACACTCCTGACCTCAGGTGATCCATCTGTCTCAGCTTCCCAAAATGCTGTGATTACAGGTGTGAGCCACCACACCTAGTACCAAAAATCGAAAAAAAAATTTTTTTTTTTGAGTAGGATTCGTGGTACTCTGCCCAGGCTGAAGTGCAGTGGCGTGATCTTGGCTCACTGCAACCTCTGCCTCCTGGGATCAAGGGATTCTCCTGCGTCAGCCTCCTGAGTAGCTGGAACTGCAGGCGCCTGCTACCACACCCGGCTAATTTTTTGTATTTTTAGTAGAGATGAGGTTTCACCATGTTGGCCAGGATGGTCTCAATCTCTTCGCCTTGTGATCCACCTGCCTTGGCCTCCCAAATTGCTGAGATTACAGGCATGAGCCACCGCGCTGAGCCCCAAAATTGAAATTTTCTAATTTCTCATTATAAAAAATTATAACAGAGAATGTCTTACCTGGTGCTGAGTTCCAGCTGCCCCTTCAGATGGGCACAGTCTGCACCCCGCCAGGTTGGCTCCTCACGCGCCTGGTCACCCTGCAGGCCCCAGGGTTTGGGATTTCTAATCTGATCCAACATTCCTGTGTCCCAGATTCGTTCTATGAATCCCCATGAGGACAAGTGGCTTGTCCATGGTCACACAACTAGTAAGTGACTCATCAGGGACCAGAAAGATCTAGAATCTCGGTGGGGGGTGGCATCCAGCACCCACTCAAATCCTCCAAACGACCTCCAGGGTGGACGGTACCTCAGAGTCATTATGGCTCACCTCTGGCACTGGGCACACCCTCCCTAAATCTATGATTCCATCTGGATCTCTAACAAATTGGGGTTCCGTTACTGAGGGGAAGAGAGCATGGCCATTGAGTAGACAATCAGCAGTGTCCACCACATTGCCATACACTGCACACTCCCCAACCCACCCTCACTTGCAGGGGAGGAGGGGGGCTATAAGACGTTTCTGGAAGGTGATCACGGGAGCCAAGATCGTGCCCTTGCACTCCAGCCTGGGCAACAAAAGCGAAATTTCATCTCAAAAACAAAAACAAAAAGCTGAGAGTTGGGCTGTTTCCCTGACCCTAGGTGTGCAAGTTGAAAGACATATGGGAAGCCAGGCATGGTGGCTCACGCCTGTAATCCCAGCACTTTAGGAGGCTGAGGCGGGTGGATCATGAGGTCAAGAGATTGAGACCATCCTGGCCAACATGGTGAAACCCTGTCTCTATTTAAAAAAAGAAAAAAAAAAAAGACATAGGGGAAAGAATGTGAGGAGGGGCTGGGCTGGTGAGGCCAAAAAAGAGGAGGTGGAGAGAGGAGGAGAGACAAGGCTGTGGGCACCAAGAGAGGAACCTGGGAAGAGAGCGGCGATGTCTAAGCGGGGCATCAGTCAGGGTGGGCCAGGCAGTGCTGACCCAAACATCCAAGGTTTGCTTTTTGCACATACCCACGTCTACTGAAGGCTGCCGGGGAAGGCAGTCAGGGACTCAGGCTGTTGAAGAAGCCACCATCTCGAGCACTGCTGGTCCAAATCTGAGGGAAAAGAGCTTGGAGGGTGGCCAGGGAAGGTGACACATGTGTCCCACCATGCACCACTGGTCACCAAGGCAGTCAGGTAGTGCAGTTCCACCATTTACCAGGGAGGCATGAGCATGGATCCCACGGGGTGCCGGGGGAAGATTGTCGCCTGGTGTGTGGAGCAGCCACTCCGCAGACGCCCAGAAAGCCTGGATAGTCACAGCATTTGTCCCTGCGTGGGCTGAATGTGCCCCAGCTCTCTTCTCCTCTCTGCCTCAGCCTTGAATGCAACCATACAGGGAGACCAGCTGGGAGGGGCAGCTGCCAGACCAGCCAGGGCCATGGAGCTCCACTGTGGGGGCGTCACAGCCCTCATTCATTGATTGAGTCATTCCTTTTTTTTCTTTTTTTTGAGGGGAGTTTTGCCCTTATTGCCCAGGCTGAAGTGCAATGGCGTGATCTCGGCTCACTGCAACCTCCGCCTCCTGGGTTCAAGCGATTCTCCTGCCTCAGCTTCCCAGGTAGCTGGGATTACAGGCATGC
>CAUYLG010050922.1:0-17504 GCA_963573385.1 Cacajao melanocephalus | reverse complement strand
GGGCATTTGGGTTGGTTCCAGGTCTTTGCTATGGTAAACATTGCCACAACAAACAAACATGTGCATATGTCTTTATAATATAATGATTTATAATCCTTTGGATATATACCCAGTAATGAGATTGCTGGGTCAAATGGAATTTCTATTTCTACATCCTTGAGGAATCACCACATTGTCTTCCATAATGGTTGAACTAATTTACACTCCCACCAACAGTGTAAAAGTGTTCCTTTTTCTCCACATCCTCTTCAGCATCTGTTGTCTCCTGATTTTTTAATGATGGCCATTCTAACTGGCATGAGATGGTATTTCAATGTGGTTTTGATTTGCATTTCTCTAATGATGGATGATGATGAGCATTTTTCCATGTTTGTTGACCACATATATGTCTTCTTTAGAAAAGTATTTGTTCATATCCTTCACCCACTTTTGAATGGATTTGTTTGTTTTCTTGTAAATCTTTTAGTTATTTGTAGATTCTGGATATTAGCCCTTTGTCAGATGGGTAGATTGCAATTTCTTTTCCCATTCTGTTGGTTGCCAGTTCACTTGGATGATTGTTTCTTTTGCTGTGCAGAAGCTCTGGGGTTTAATTAGATCCCATTTGTCTATTTTGGCTTTTGTTGCCAATGCTTTTAGTGTTTTAGTCATGAAGTCCTTGCCCATGCCTGTGTCCTGAATGGTATTGCCTAGGTTTTCTTCTAGGGTGTTTACGGTGTTAGTTCTTATGTTTAAATCTTTAATCCATCTGCCGTTAAATTTTGTGTAAGGTGTAAGGAAGGGATCCAGTTTCAGCTTCCTGTATATGGCTAGCCAGTTTTCCCAACACCATTTATTAAACAGGGGATCCTTTCCCCATTGCTTGTTTTTGTCTGGTTTGTCAAAGATCAGATGGTTGTAGATGTGCGGCATTGCTTCCAAGGCCTCTGTTCTGTTCTATTGGTCAGTATCTCTGTTTTGATATGACTACCATGCTGTTTGATTACTGTAGCCTTGTAGGATAGTTTGAAGTCAGGTAGCGTGATGCCTTCAGCTTTGTTCTTTTTGCTTAGTATCGTCTTGGCTATGCAGGCTCTCTTTTGGTTCCATACAAAGTCTAAAGTGGTTTTTTTCCTGTTCTGTGAAGAACGTCAATGGTAGCTTGATGGGGATAGCATCGAATCTATAAATTATGTTGGGCAGTATGGCCATTTTCACAATATTGGTTCTTCCTAACCATGAGCATGGAATGTTTTTCCACCTGTTTGTGTCCTCTCTTATTTCCTTGTGCAGTGGTTTGTAGTACTCCTTGAAGAGATCTTTTACATCCTTTGTTAGTTGTATTCCTAGGTATTTTATTCTCTTTGTAGCAATTGTAAATGGGAGTTCATTCATGATTTGGCTCTCTGTTTGTTTGTTGTAGGTGTATAGGAATGCTTGTGATTTCTACACATTGATTTTGTATCCTGAGACTTTGCTGAAGTTTCTTATCATTTTAAGGAGATTTTGGGCTGAAACGATGGGGTCATTTAAATATACAATCATGTCGTCTGCAAATAGAGACAATTTGACTTCCTCCTTTCCTAATTGAATACCCTTTATTTCTTTCTCTTGCCTAACTGTTCTGGCTAGAACTTCCAATACTCCATTGAATAGGAGTGGTGAGAGAGGGCATCCTTGTCTACTGCCAGATTTCAAAGGGAATGCTTCCAATTTTTGCCCATTCAGTGTGATACTGGCTGTGGATTTGTCATAAATAGCTTTCATTATTTTGAGATATGTTCTGTCGATACTTAGTTTGTTGAGAGTTTTTAGCATAAAGGGCTGTTAAATTTTGTCAAAGGCCTTCTCTGCATCTATTGAGATAATCACGTGTTTTTTGTCTTTGGTTCTGTTTATGTGGTGGATTACGTTTACAGACTTGCGTATGTTGAACCAGCCTTGCATCCACGGGATGAAGCCTACTTGATTGTGATGAATAAGCTTTTCGATGTGCTGTTAGATTCGGTTTGCCAATATTTTATTGAAGATATTTGCATATATGTTCATCATGGATACTGGCCTGTAGTTTTCTTTTTTAGTTGTGTCTCTGCCAGATTTTGGTATCAAGATGATGTTGGACTCACAGAAAGAGTTAGGGAGGATTCCCTCCTTTTGTATTGTTTGGAATAGTTTCAACAGGAATGGTACCAGCTCCTCTTTGTACGTCTGGTAGAATTCAGATGTGAACCCATCTGGACCTGGACTTTTTTTCAGTTGGTAGGCTATTAATTGCTGCCTCAACTTCAGACCTTGTTATTGGTCTATTCAGAGTTTCATATTCTTCCTGGTTTAGTCTTCGGAGTGTGCAAGTGTCCAGGAATTTATCCATTTCTTCCAGATTACTGGTTTATGTACATAGACCTGTTTGTAGTAATCTCTGATGGTAGTTTGTATTTCTGAGGAATCGGTGATGATCTCCCCTTTATCATTTTTTATGGAATCTATTCAATTCTTCTCTCTTTTCTTTTTTATTAGTCTAGCTAGCAGTCTGTCTATTTTGTTGATCTTTTCAAAAAACCAGCTCCTGAATTAATCGATTTTTTGAAGGTTTTTTTCTGTCTCTATTTCCTTCACTTCTGCTTTGACCTTAGTTATTTCTTGTCTTCTGCTTGCTTTTGAGTTTTTTTTTTTTTTTTATCTGCTCCTCTAGCTCTTTCAATTTTGATGATAGGGTGTCGATTTTAGATCTTTCCTTGTTTCTCATGTGGGCATTTATTGTTATAAATTTCCCTCTAGACAGTGCTTTAAATGTGTCCCATATGTTCTGGTACATTGTGTCTATGTTCTTCTTGGTTTTGAAGAACATTTTTATTTCTGCTTTCATTTCATTATTTATCCATTCGTCATTCAGGAGCAAGTTGTTCAATTTCCATGTGATTGTGTGGTACTGAGTGCTTTTCTTAATCCTGAGTTCTAATTTGATCTTCCTGTGGTCTGAGAGACTGTCTTTATGATTTTCGTTATTTTGCATTTGCTGAGGAATGATTTACTTCCAATTATGTGGTCAGTTTCAGAGTAAGTGCGATGTGGTTCTGATAAGAATGTATATTCTGTGGATTTGGGGTGGAGTTTTCTGTATATGTCTATTAGGTTCACTTGGTCCAAATCTCAGTTCAAGTCCTGGATATCCATGCTGACTTTCTGTCTCCTTAATCTATTCAATATTGTCAGTGGAATGTTGAAGTCTCCCGCTATTATTGTGCAGGAGTCTAAATCTCTTTGTAGGTCATTAAGAACTTGCTTTATGTATCTGGGAGCTCCTGCATTGGGTTCATATATATTTAGGATAGTTAGCTCTTCTTGTTGCATTGATACTTTTACCATTATGTAATGCTTTTTTTGTACCTTTTCATCTTTATTGGTTTAAAGTCCATTTGATCAGGGACTAGGATTTCTACCCCTGCTTTATTTTGCTCTCCATTTGCTTGGTAAATCTTCTTCCATCCCTTTATTTTGAGTCTATGTGTGTCTTTGTATGTGAGATGGGTTTCCTGAATACAGCACACCAATGGGTCTTGAATTTTTATCCAGTTTGCCAGTCTGTGTCTTTTGATTGGAGCATTTAGTCCATTTACATTCAACATTAATATTGTTATGTTTGAATTTGATTCTGCCATTGTGTTACTGGCTGTTTGTTTTTCCCATTAGTTGACATGGTTTCTTCATTGTGTCATCATTCCTTACCATTTGATACATTTTTGCAGTGGCTGGCACTGTTCCTTTCCATGTTTAGTATTTCCTTCAACAGCTCTTGTAAGGCAGGTCTTATAGCAACAAAATCTGTTAGCAATTGCTTGTCCATAAAGGATTTTATTTCTCCTTCAGTTATGAAGCTTAGTTTGGCTGGATATGAGATTCTGGTTTGAAAGTTGTTTTCTTTAAGGATGTTGAATATTGGTCCCCACTCCCTTCTAGCTTGTAGGGTTTCTTCCAAGAGATCTGCTGTGAGTCTGACGGTCTTTCCTTTGTGAGTGACACTACCTTTCCCTCTGGCTGCTGTTAGGATTTTTTCCTTCATTTCAACCCTGGTGAATCTGACGATTATGTGCCTTGGGGTTGCTCTTTTTGAGGAATATCTTTTTGGTATTCTCTGTATTTCCTGGATTTTAATGTTGGCCTGCCTTGTTAGGTTGGGGAAGTCCTCTTGGATAATATCCTGAAGAGTATTTTCCAACTTGAATTCATTCTCCCTGTCACATTCAGGTACATCGATAAAGCATAGATTAGGTTTTTTTACATAACCCCATAGTTCTTGGAGGCTTTGTTTATATTTTTTTCACTCTTTTTTCTCTAACCTTGCCTTCTCATTTTATTTCATTGATTTTATCTTCTATCATTGATATCCTTTCTTCTGCTTGATCAATTTGGCTGTTGAAACTTGTGTATGCCTAGTGAAGTTCTCATGCTGTTTTTTTTTAGCTCCATCAAGTCATTTATGTTCTTCTCTAAGCTGGTTATTCCAGTTAATATTTCTCCTGACATTTTTTTCATGCTTCTTAATTTCTTTTCATTGGGTTAGAACATGGTCTTTTATTGAGAGAAGTTTGTTATTATCCACCTCTGAAGCCAGCTTCTGTCAATTCATCAAACTCATTCTCTGTCTTGTTTTGTTCCCTTGATGGTGAGGAGTTGTGATCCCTGGGAGGAGAAGAGGTGTTCTGGTCTTTGATGATTTCATCCTTTTCACACTGGTTTCTTTCCATCTTTGTGGATTTATCTCCCTTTGGTCTTTGAAGTTAGTGATTTCTGGAGGAATCTCTGAGTGGATGTCCTGTCTGTTCAGGTTGGACCTCTATCTTTTTTGGCCTGTAGAGGCGCTGTTTGGCTGTCTCGGATTCAGTCAGGTTACTGGGTGGGTGGTCCTTCCCTGGAGTCGGTTTCCAAGTGAGATTAGCCCCGCCTACCCAATGGCCTCTCTCCTTCCCTAAGCTCAATCTTCCTGGTTGGGACAAACTGGCATATTTGCTGCCAAGCTCTCTAGCCCATGGGCTTTAGTTTGAGTTTTGTGGGGGTGGGGCCTGCCCTGCCTTATGGCCTATTTTCCTGCTTTCAACTCTGCCTTTTTCTGTGGGACAGGTCCTTCCCCCTGGTGTTAGTCCAAACTTCCACCAACAGCTTGCAGCACCTGGCAGGAGGCATCACTCAAGTCCATGCTGATAACTTGCGGCACCCAGTGGGAGCCATTGCTCAGATTTGCATCAACAACCCATGGCGCCATTCAGTCTGGCAGGGCTCTCGTGGACCATGGGTTGCAGGAGGGATGAGATAAGCACAAGATCCAAATTGGAGCACCTAGGGGGTGAAGTCCCAGACCGTCTGAGCCAGCTGCACATTCCAGGTGGGAACACACCCAGCCCTGTCCCAGTTCATCCTCCCTGGGTGGCTCTTACCCTGTGTTCTTTCCCTGGGCTATTTGCAGTGCCCTACCAGTCCCACTAAAGTGAACCCAGCACCTCACTTGGAATCATGAAGTCCTCTAGCCCTCTGCGTCTCATTTTCAGTTGCTAGGAGCTGCATTCCCATGTTGCCTCCTCTCGGCCATCTTGGCGCCACACCCCCCCCCCAATCTGCTTTCTTATCTTATCTGTGTGCTCTCAGTAGATTGCAGTGCTGATTTTTTTTTCTTTTTAAATTTATTCAATTGTAACAATTCGTAAGACAGACATTTGGACCATTTCTAATATAGTTTGTCTCTTGATATACTCAGATTTCTTTTGTGCTTTCTGTTTACCTGCTTTATTTTTCTGGAAAATATCCATTATCTTTCTTTTAGGTTTGACAACTTAAAATGCATGTAATATTTCTATACTCAAAAGTTAACCACAATGTTTTTCTTCCACCTGAGTTACACATATACCTTAGACTCATTTAAATGAGAACACTCATTGCCATTCAAGTGGGTTTTCCAGTATCGAATTTCAATTTTTTTGAGTAATTTAGTCATTATTATTATATTACATATTATCTGTGTTCAGTTTTCTTCTTCTAGAGCATTCTTTAGAAGTTATTTGAACACTACATCAACAACAGAGCTCCTGTTCTATTTGTCTAAGCATGTCTTCAGCCCATTTCTTGTATCTGGATGATACTTTGGCCAATTCAAATTCCACTTTGCCAAATTTGCTCAGAACTTTGAAAAACTTGACTCAACTCTAGCTTCAGTATTTCTCTTTAAAAGTTTTCTACGCTGAATAATTGTAATTATTAGTGTCCCTCTCCTCTAATTTCATTTTAAATATTTTATTTGTTTGGGGTGTTTAGTGGCTTTATTTCAATTTATTTAGGTATGATTTATTTTTTTTATCATATTTGGAATTTGTAAAACTTCCTGGAATCTGGTGATATATGCCAGTTATCTCTTAAATTTTTTCTTCTCCACTCATTTTGGTCTTTTTTTCCTCTACATTTTCTATTTATTTCATTTCATATTACTTTTGTTTAAAGTTCTCTTAAATTTTTCCATTTCTTAATTCCTTTGTTTTCTATTTTGAAGAAAGCTTTTATATCTATTTTCTAATGTACAGGAATAACTTCAAATAATTTTTCTTACTTATCTCATCAGTTATATCTAGACAGTTGCTTAATCCTTGATATCATTTTTTAAATTTCAATGATTATATGTTTTATATGTATGAATTATATGTGTTTCTAATATCTATCACTTTATATAGTATTTTACTTTATCATGTTTTATATATTACTAATGTTTAAAAATTGTTTTATATATTTACCCTTTTCATCTGTAGCCAATATTTTTATTTTCTGGACCTGGACATTTCTAATTCAACTACTTCATGTTTACTCTGACTCTTTCATGGTTTTGTAATTCAGAACTGGGATCTTAATTACAGAACCATGAAAGAGAGTCAGAGTAAACACTGTGATCTTTATTTTGCTGCTTTAATCTGTAGAAATCCTGTAAGGGCCAGTATAGATGTTTGCTTGCTTCTACCAGGTGACCTAGGAATTAACTGGTTTCTTACCACATTTTTATGTTAATTTTCTAGTTTTTATTTGATTGGTGACATAGGTGATATAATTTGTGATCCAAAACCCATTTGATCATAGGCTCTGTAATATTGAATTCTGAATAAGACTTCTTTTTTTTTTTTTCTCACTCACATCTCAGGTTAGCATAGACTTGCTTTAATTTCACTTCCTTTTTCTTTTTCTTTTCTTTTTTTTTTTTTTTTTGCAAGCGGATTTAATTTCTATTTCCCTTTTCACTTATCCAGTAGCTGTTGAGGATCCCAGCTTTGGTTCAAATGGTTGTAAATCATTGTCTTCCATACCTGCAAGGCCATTACATTTTCTGCACAATCCCCAAGAGGCAGTTAAAATATTGTCAAAGATTCAGCTCTATAATTTTAGCTGCTTTTTTACTTTGATCTCTGGGAATTTTACTTCTTTAGATGTTCTACCATGTAAAATAGTGTTTGCATATGTTTTTAATAGTTTCTGAAGAGTTTGGATACATTCCTAGCTAATACCTGGATGTCTCCTAATGAATTCACTTGCCTGCCAGCTCACTCTACTAGAAATTTTTATTCATTTTAACATATCTTGATGTAGAGCCACAAAAAGAATTTTCATTCATTTTTCCTTTGTAACCTGCTTCCTAATCACTACTTTTACAACTTCTTATTAAATCTGTCTGCTTGGAGCCCATCCAACCTTGACAACATAGCACTATTATTATTAATAATAATATATTCAGTGCCTAATATGAATCTAGGTGGAATTAAGTACTTTGCACATACAGATTCACTTAATCCTAGGAAATAATTACTATTATTATGTTGATTTCAACAATAAAAAATCTGAGCTAAAGAGTAGATGATAAAGTGAGTAAATGATAAATTTAATATTTGAATCTAGGAGATCGGTCTTCAGAGCCCAACCTCATAGTAACAATTCTACATGATTTACTACTTCACACTCTACATTTTTTGATCTCCAAGATTAATTTGATATTTAGCTTTTCAGTTCATTACTTTCCTTTAAAACCAATTTCTGCCATAATTACATAAATTTCAAAATACACAGGACAGCTCATCAAAAACATAGCATCCATTGATATTTTTATATCTATTTCACTCTATTACGTACCTCAAAATTTCTACTCTGGACCTTGGTTGTTTTCTACATTTTCTGCTCTGGAATCATAAACTCTAAACATATTCTGCTATTCTTTTATTGCTTTCAATATCTTATTCACAACAAACCTCACATTTAAGATCAGAGAAATTTGCACATGGAGAAGATTCATAACCTCTCCTTGCCTCAGTTTCCTCATTTGTAAAGTAATGCTCCTTCTCCAAATGTTTTATAACCTAAAAAGATAGTATGTGCAAAGCTGTAACATAAACCATAGAGAACACACCTGATTCTGATTAAAGTCCTAAAATGCACTAACTTGTCTTTCTAGTACTTTAGCTATGCATCATTTTTCTTCTTTCATTGACCAATTCTGCCTGCCATAATTATTTAGTTTATACAATTATTTAATTTATGTAATTGTAATTATTTACTTTGTGTAATTTACTTGTTTATATTCTGACAATTGCTGGTTCTCAGAGAAGTATCACAGTGTGACTGCATAAAAAACAATTGGACCAAATGGTTACTGAACAGAAAATCCTTATTTTTGAAAGTGTTTTTCATACTAGCATGATAAATTTTATATTTATATGTTCTGTGTTTTACTTACTCTAATAAATTATTTGAGGATTTGGGATTAACATATAACACATTATAATTTCCTTCACTTAAAATAATGATAAATAACATCTAGTTGGTATTTTTTTGCAGTATATTTGTTTCCAGGAACAGAGTATTGATTTTAAAGTATTTGCCTGTGTTTTTGAAAATACTAATCTGGTAAAGTAAGTCTAGATAAATAAAATAAATGATCTTGTATCAGACTCTTTGTGTAATATCAAAAAAGGCAATCATGTTTTCTTTAACAAACATTTGGAAATTTGATAAGCATAAAACATTTGCCTGGCATGACCATTGTTTTTTTCTTGTAATCAAGTAAATATTTATAGCAAATATACCTTATAGTTTAAAAATAGTTTTAAAATCTTTATATTGATAGCATAGAAACACTTGTGTAATTTTTGTCTTTAGTTACATTTTTTTAAGGAAAAAAATCAAACTGTACTTTTTTCTGATATTTTGTTGCATCCACAGACCTATTTAAAAACTTTGACCTAAATAATCTGTCAGTTTATATTAATTTTGAAAATAAGGATTAGATTTTATAATTGTCATTTACATATAGTGGGAATTATGAGAGTGCTTTGGATAACAGGAGAATGATCAGAGAATTTAAGTCCCTAATATTGATTTATTCACTTGTCATGGAATTTCGTTCTCATTTTTATGAAAAGATATTAGCTGGAGTGCAGTGCCATGATCTCAGCTCACTGGCCTTGATCTCCCAGGCTCAGGTGATGTTCCGACTTCAGCCTTCCAGTAGCTAAGATTACAGACATGTAACATGACACCCAGCACATTTCTTATGTTTTTTTGTAGAGATAGAGTTTTGCTATGTTGCCCAGGCTGGTCTCGAACTTCTGGACTCAAGCAATCCGCCCACCTCAACCTCCCCAAGTTCTGGGATTACAGGCACAAACCACTATTAGTCATTTTTAATACAAAAGGGAATATGAACATGATGGAAGTTTTGTACAATATGGATAAACTGTTTTCATCAATTATCAGGATGCATTTAAATCTACATGTACTCATACTCCAGTTTCACAGCCTACTGAACATAGCAAATCATAACAGAAATTCAGCACTTCAACTCAAATATCCCTTAGATTCCTCTATTGGAGCTAGTAACATCAGCATTCCATCTATCTGTCCATTTATTTATTTATTTGTGACTATGGAAAAACGTAATTCTTCACTTTCTAGGGGGTTTTATTTTGTGATATGAGATAGACTTAGTTTCATATTTTACTTTTCCCCAAGGAAGAAGCTAGGCTGATTAAAACCTTGCCTACAGTATTCTCAAGAATGTCATTTTTTGCTTTGCTCTTCTCACAGCGTTGTGCACATACCTAAAGAAATACTTGGTGATTGATATTATTTTTATCAAGTGTGGCTTTTCCTCCATGATTTAAATCCTACAGTGTAGTTCTATTTTGTTTCTGTTGTAACTTAAAATGGATCAATAAGTGACATTTTATTACTGCCGATGTGGTAGCAACAATGAAGGTAGGATCCAAACTTTTGGTGTTGTTTTTAATTAATACATTAAACCCAAAGTACAGGGAAGTATATATCCTGTTGCAATACAGTAAACCATATTCAAATGAGACTTTTATAAAACTGCTAAGAGTGAGTCCACATATTTCTGTACATTTTATCTATTTCTTTCAAAGTTAGAAGAGCTTCAAGTTTCCACAGGTTTTCTGATAATGTAATAAAATGATATTTAGCTTAATCAGGTCGGTGGCAAGGCAGAGACCCATATTTATAATTAGATGCTGTTGTTTTTGACTTGCATCTTCTGAGACATCTAACTTCTTTGAAGTTGAATACAATTGCATTCACCTAAAGCATGAATTTTGGATTTTAATCATTTGCAAACTTACATAGTGACCTAGGTGTATAGATATTTCTGACAGCATGTAAGCTCACCTGTAATTTCTCTTAGTGTGATGGATACAGGCAAGGTGTTTAGATCAGTCTCAATTCATGTGTAATTACATTTGCTTGTGCTGTAAATTATTGGACTACAATGTTTTGAAGGTGGAGAACTTTTACTGAGCTTTATGCCTCTAACATCAGATTCTTCAGGGCTCTGTAGATAGTTATAAAATAAATAATGATATTTGTTACGTATTACAGGACTCACTGCTCTTCCCTGGTTCTTTCCTTCAAATTCCTCTCAAGGTTTAGTTTATTTTAGAAATTGAGACAGGGTGTTGTAGTAGATTTTATTTAGAGTCATGACTTCGTTTACCACCTACACATGAATGACTTTTGTATTTATAACTCCACCACAGAGATCTCTTCTAAGTTCCATACCTATAAAGCCAACGGACTCCATAAACTTATCTCTAGAATATCTCAACAATTCTAGCCAAATTCTATGGCTTCACCATAGTCAAAACTGTACCAGTGAATCAGCAACACTGAGAGAATGCTTCTCACCTCAGTGAAGTTATCCTTAGCCAACTGTTTTTCAAGCTAGAAACCTTATAATCTTGATGATGGTCTGCTTATAAAATAAGCTGCCTTCATCAAGTCCATTCTATCACATTCATTAAATACCTCTCAAATTAATCAACTTCGCTCCCCTTACAGCCCCACTGCAGTAGTTCAAAGTTTCATCAAGGCAGATCTCCTGTTAATGCTAATAACCTCCTAGTTTACGAGGTTTCTACACATATCTTTATGAAACCTCCTAACTAGTTAGGTTACTAAACATATCTTTATCTGTTTTAACCAATACCATCATTACACTCATGCATAGAGATCAAATGAAAATTTACATCCGAGCATGTCGATTTTCTTCTTTTAACTCTCAAAGCTTTCTCATGACTTGGAGAATAAAAACACAAACCTTTATCTTTATTCAAAATTCTACATCATGTGCCAGTTTGGGTGTATTTTCCACATGCTCTCTCTTTTTTTTTCTTTAATTTACAAAACCCTCTTAGAAGTTTCTCAAACATGCGATGACCAGTGCTATTTCAAGTTTCACAAATATATTATTTACCTCCATGGCTGTATGTAATCTATCATTTCTTCCCTTTGATAATTTTACTTGGCCTTCAGTTCACAGCTCAAGTGTTACACCTTCAAAGAGGTCTTCATTAAGCTTAGGACTGAAGCAGGTGCTTGAGTTACATGGCCACATAGTTTTTTATGGTTTTCCTTCATAGCTCTCATCATAGTTTGCAATTTAAACTTGGCAGTTTTAACCTACTCTGTTTATTATATGTGGATTTAAATTTCCTGTGGCCTGAATTCTATCTGTTGTATCCATCATGGAATTTTTGGTTCCAATTAATTGCCTGGAACCAACAAATACGTGTTCACTGGTAAATAGTTTGCCTGAAAAAAATTCTTGAACTGTTACTGGCTTGGTACTTGTTCACAGCTACCTACATGCCATAATTTGCATAAAACTAATGACTGTAGTCCTGAAATTGGGATTTTGGACACCCAAATGACCTACAACATGACAATTATTAGATTACTCATCCATGATTGTGTCAGGTCAGAATATAATAAAGTGATTTTCTCTTTCTCTCATATTGTTTTTTCCTAAAGTTACTGCTTTATCTCCTTTTATATTAGCATGGAACCATATGGGCTTATATGGTTCTGTAAAAGCTATCATTTTACACTTGATCTATTTCTTCTATTTAATTTTCAAAAGAGAACTATGTTGTTCAGCAAAGAAGAGAGAAGGAAGATGGGGAGTTGATAAGGAATTTTTTAAATGTGTGCTACAGGTTTTGCATGCTATTACTTGATTAATATTCTTGTGAGATATTCTCCTCGATAATCAGATCCCAAACCAATTTTCTACATGAACTACACAGCAAAGGTCATAGGAAATGTCCTCAAAGCTGTACTTCTATCTCACGGTAGTAAAAGAAGAGCAGTGCATTGTGATGCAGATTTGCTGCAGTGTTCACCCTGGTTCTCCAGCAGACAGTTTCCAATGAATATCATTATCCTGCTCATAAAAAGAAGCACACCTAGTAATGGTTGAGAAACTACCCAGAGTAAGATGAAAAGCCCTCCCAGCTAGGAAACCCAATCACCTGACATTTGAATGTTTGGAAATTACCAACAGGTGCAAGGAAGCAAGACAATAAGGATATTAGGTTACAGTTTAAGGAATCAGGAAGAGAAAGAGTTTAGTATTACCTCTGCAAGATGTTGAACTGGGCTTGGTATTTAACAAAGATTATATATTTGAGAGCAATAATAAAATATGGAAGGCTATGGAAATGTGTATACTTTTTAGAAATATTATCAAAAAAAATCTGAAATGTTTCTCTCTGAAAAGAATACAGTAAAGGAGGCACTTTCATGTTATTATGGGCTTTCAAAAAAAATCTTGAAGTAAATATGTATTTTAAACCATTTGACATATATTAGATATTTTACTAATTATTTTACTTACTAAGACATTATTCTGATATGAAGTCGAGTCTCAAAGATAGATTCAAGTTTAATTTATAAATGATTCTCAATGAAATATATTTGTATAATCTAATATGTACTAAATAATAAACCTCAAGGATTTTTAACAAGTAACTTTTGTCATCTCAAGCAAAATACAATTTAGACTTAAAAATCTAGGATAATAAAATGCTCTGAAGGATCTTCGTAATCTATTTGACTTTTGAATGAACAATGAACATACAAGAGGCCGACTTACCTTGTTTCCATATGATTTCAAGAGGTATATCAAGATGGGCAGTCCATATGTAATATTTTGTTATTGCCAGCATTTATTAGGTTTCTATCATTACACAAGGATATTAATTTTGAAGTAAATATCCTTTCTTGATTTTTAAGACATCACTGATCACTTATTAATTATTTTAAACTATAACAGAATTGCTGTCTAAAATAATAGTGTATTATTCTGACACTTAAAATGTTACAATCATTTTGGATGACGATACCAATGACAAACTCTGTACAAAATGTAAAATGAAACTACTTGAGGGCTCTAAAGAGTGAATAAACACAGATTTTGGAGAAGAGTTAAACCTTAAATAAAGTGAATCACATAAATATGTTTCCTGTTTCAGGACACTGGTGTCTGGGTGGCCAAAATTACAACAGAGTCAAGCTGTACTTCTGGCTGGAAGAACCAGAGAAAGGAGCTTGGTCACTAAAATGAACCAGAAACCCTATAAAGGAGAAAGCCACCAATAAAGAAACTCCAACAAGTTTGCCCAGACTGTATGCATGTGCAGGGTAAAGAGAAAGCAGTCTGATTTGAGATCTGATTTCCTGCCTACCAAAGGTACGGCGGAAATTTTGCTCAAATGTAGATTTCACTACAAAAAATATCAACTTCCTTCAGAAAACCATAAAACAATTCAGAATACCTACAATGCAACATTCACAAAGTTGAGAATATAATCCCAAATAAACCAACATAAGAAAAGACAGATAAGTAGAATCATTATCAAGGAAAAAAAAAATAAACAGACTTTTAAAATGACCTATCTTGATGTCATCAGACGAAGACTTTAAAGGAGATTCCTGCCATCGAGGAAAATGAATTAAATACTGAAAAATATTCTCAAAGAAACAGAAACAATTTAAAATATTTTAATATGGAATATTTTAAATGGAAAAAACACAATTTCTAAAATAAAATCTTTAGAGCCAGAGTGTAATAGGAGAAAAAGATGTCAGACAAAATTTCAGAAGTTTGAATATAGATTATTTGTGATAATATCATCTAATCTACAAACGAAAGAGAAAAATTCATAAAATAGTTGAAGTCCCTGGAACCAATGAATATTTGCCTCCTGTAGGTTTTGATAATTTTATTCATTCATCTATAAATGGGTGATTGAAGGGCCAAAAAAAAAAAAAAAAAAAAAACAAGAGAATTGAACAAATTAAATGTTTCTATAAACATTTGCTGAATATTCCAATATTCCAAGATTTGAACCAAAACAGACATACAGATTCAAGAAGCTCAATTAAGTCTAAATGGAAATAATTGGGAACACACACACACACAGATACACATACACCCCAGCAAAATTGAAAACCAACAATTCTTAAAATCGCTTAGAGAAAACAATGCATGTGAAACATAAAGAAGCAATGATATAGCAATCGCGGTGGCTTAGGCCTGTAATTCCAGCACTTTGGGAGGCGGAGGTGGGCTGATCACCTGAGGTCAGGAGTTCAAGACCAGCATGGCCAACATGGTAAAACTCTGTCTCTACTAAAAAAATACATAATTGGCCAAGCGTCTTGACAGGCACCTGTAATCCCAGCTACTGTGGAGGCTGAGGCAGGAGAATTGCTTGAACCCAGGAGGCAGGGATTGAGCCACTGCACTCCAGCCTGGGCTACAACAGTTGAACCTCCGTCTCCAAAAAACAAGAACCAATGATTCTAATGATCTCTGAGTTTGCTGAAGAAACTGTGTAGGCCAAAAGAGAGGGAAAAAACGTTAAGTTTTAAAAATATATAAATAAAGTGAACTAGGCAGATTCGAATAAAGAACGTTTAAGAGAACTTATTGCTACCACACAGTATGAGAAAAAAGTTTAACTTCTTGACACTGAATTAATTATCCCAGAGGAAAATTAGTTTCAGGAATGACTAATGAACGTAACTGTGTGTGTGTGTGTGTGTGTGTGTGTGTGTGTGTGTGTGTGTATGTAGGGAATATATATATATATATATATATAATCTTATGAAATGAAACTGTAAATAAGACCCAAAGTGCTCCAGATGAGATGAATTATCTGTCATTGGTGAAGCCACCCAAATTTATGGAACAGAACCAAGTGGCCATGGGTGTCTGGTGTTGAGAGAAGAGCAGTTGCACAGCCTTTGTTCTCAGAAAAGCAGCTCTGGAGAAACTTCCTGTTTTACGCTCCTGGGCCAGAACAGTTCTTGTAACCAAAGCTAAGATAAACCAGCAAGAAGTCCCCACTCTCCATAGCAAGTTGTCTCGAAGAAACATCTGACAGAGACTTCCGGTTTGGGAATTGGAAACCACCCAATCAGGGCTCAACTATTGTGACTAATTTGAATAATTTATTTGCATAAACAGACCTGATTAAGAACAGTGGCAGAAACTTCCTCTCTTTAGGCCAGACTCTGTTCTTCGGAGAACATACTTTCACTTGCCCTGAAGGCTTTGCTTTTTCAATCTGCAGATTGTTTTGTCTTTTTATAGAAAATATATCTCTTCCTTTTTCCTCCAAAAATCTCAGAATTTCAGACTCTTTTCTTAACAATCCCAATAAGAATAAAAGCACACTGTCTTAAAGTGACAGGTAAATTCTAAAATTGATATAAAACACATAAACTCACAACTTAAAATAAAGAAAGTGAATTTAGAACAGAAGAACAAAGTAGGAGAAAAAACATTACATATGAGTTTAAGATATAAAGTTACAGTAATCAGGACTCTAGATTCACAGACTTTTTCTGAAAGAAAGAATATGCTTTAGATTTCACAGGTCATCTGTACAGTCACAATTACTCAACTCTGTCATTATAGCAGGAAAGTGACATAAACAAATGCATAAACAAATAAGCTTATTTTCTGATACAACTTTATTTACCAAAATTGGCTGCAGACCCAATTTGCTTATGGGCCATAGTTTTCTGCTCTTGATTAAGACTATGGAATTGACAAAAGGATAGACCTATATAATTTGGTGGAAAATGTCCAGACTCCAGAATAGAGCCACTCATATATAGTCAACCAATTTTCAACACAGATGCTAAAGCAATTTATTGGTAAACATTTGGTAGTAATGTCTCTATGTAGTTATATTATCTTTTCCTAAGTAATGGTGTTGAATATCACTTGTCTTTCAAGGATGTTATTGAACTACCTGATCAGACCTATTTTTTTTTGGTGAAAATTTAAAGAGACTAACAAGACAAATATTTAATACAGATATGGAGCAACTGGAACCCTGTACATTGAAGGTAGGAGTGTAAAGTCTTCACTGTTTTAAAAAATGTTTTGGTTATTTCTTAAAATAGTAAATAAATACCTACTATATAAGCTGGCAATTCTACACCTAGCTACTTAACCAAGGGACATAGAAAAAACTATGTACAGACAAAGACTTGTAAATGAATGTACATAAGATATATACTTATAATAGCCAAACCTGTAAAAATACTTCTATCAACTGACTGATGAAGGGATAAACCACCTATGTTATATCCATAAGTTGAATAATACTGAGCAATAAAAAAACAAAGCTCTGAAACAATCACAACAGGGATGAATGTCAAAATCATTACGCTGACTGAAAGAAGTCAGAGGCATATACATTTCTAGAAAATGCGATGCAACCTAGAGTGACAGAAAGAAAATCAGTGGCGATGGAGAGATCCAAGATGGCCGATTAACAACAGCTCAGGATTGTAGCTCCCAGTGAAAGCACCGAGAGCGAGTGGACACTGCAATTTCAGACGAATTTCTGTTGCCCACAAACTGGGAGATTCCCGGTGGAGGAACCACATGGGTCACCAGCGTGACTCTTTTGGCCAGTGTGGCTGTTTTGCTGGCACCCTGGCGCGACGCAGTCCTTCTCAGTGCGGAGTATATGCAACTGGGTGCTCTTTGAGTCGGGCTCGGCGGGTCCCATCCCCACAAGGAGAACAGCAATTGGAAGCACTGAGGACTGAGAGTTTCACAGTAAGCACAGCTGAACCCAGGAAGGCCTAGCTCTGTGGGGAAGGGGCATCCGCCAAAGGAAAACTAAGAAACA
>CAUYLG010050919.1:0-15481 GCA_963573385.1 Cacajao melanocephalus | reverse complement strand
TGCACATTGATTTTGTATCCTGAGACTTTGCTGAAGTTCATTATCAGTTTAAGGAGACTTGGGGCTGAGACGATGGGGTCTTCTAAATATACAATCATGTCATCTGCAAATAGAGACAATTTGGCTTCCTCTTTTCCTAATAGAATACCCCTTATTTCTTTCTCTTGCCTGATCGCCCTGGCCAGAACTTCCAATACTGTATTGAATAAGAGTGGTGAGACAGGGCATCCTCGAAGACCTGGTTTTTTTTTAAAAAATCACCTTTTATAATTGACTTTAGGAAAGAATCTCTAGAAAATATGAAACAAAGACCACTTTTCATTTTTTTCACATTTATCAGTATCTAAGTAGTCTCATTAATTTATATGCATGTTTATTATTTGTCTCCTTACACTCATAGCAGTAATAAAAATAGCAAGCACTAATAAAGCATTTATTGTGTGCTTTACATGTATCAACCTAGTAATCCTCAGAGCAATCTAGTGAGTCAGTAAAATTTTTATCCTTATTTTTTAAATGAGAAAATGTAGGCACAGAGAGATAAAGTAACTTGACTAATATCACATAGTTGTAAATGGTAGATTAGAGATTCAAGCCTGAGTGACTAGCTGCTGGGTCATGCTCCTACCCCTGCTGGAATGCCCCTTCTTGCATTGGCATGTCAGCTTCAAGGGGACAGGGACATTGTCTGCTTCAGCATTTGCATCCCCAACACTTCGAAATAATACTTGGCACATAATGGGTGCTCAGTAAGTTTTTTGAAAGAATGAAGAGATGAGCTTTTTCTCCAAAAATTAATTGTGAAGTTGTCATGAATAGCTTAATGAAGCTTTAGAAAAACCCAAACCAAGGTTGAAATTTTGCCTCTATAGTAGCTAACTCTATAACCCTACATAAGTCATCTGTCATTTTGAGCCTTAGTTTCTTCATCTCAACTCAGTTTCTTAAATTGTAAATTAGAGCCAGTCCATACTTCCAAGAATTGCTGAAAGAAATAAGTGAGCTACTTAGCACACTTGAAGTGTTGACCAAGTTTTTAATAGGAGAATTTTTTTGCTGTTGCAAATTCTGTGTCGTTTTAACATGCTTGCTAGTGCAGCGTTTTATTGTAAATGCACTTAAATTGATGTAGTTTGAAAATATTCAGCTTTGAAAAGTTATATACTAAAAACATTTTAAGTTGCCTTTGAAGTTTTGACAGGTTACCATCCTTTAACAAGTTCTGTAAATATATATCTGATTTTCTCATAGAAACACTGTGATAAATGAATTTATATTCCTGACCAAGAGGGGTGTGGTACTCTTTTTTTAAAACTAGAAATAACAAAGGAGATGTTAAATCATATATGTGCCAATACATATTATATACTTGAAGTCATATTTCGTGAATATTCTAAAGTGTATTCTAAATCAGTTAAACCAGGCAGCGTAATAATATAATAACAATTCACAAATTATATTTAGTGTTATTATATTCACAGTACTGACCAAAATGCTCATTTTGCCAAGTGATTTCCACTTTCTATTAAAACAAATTAGAAGGTGCTTGAGTGCCTTCATTTTATTAATAGAATTAGGAAAGGCTTTTCTATAGCTATTTTTAAGGAGACTTTTAGAGAAACTTACAGCCACTTCATGCATTTTTTTTAGTTACTACTCTGGGAATGGATTTTCCTGTCCTCTCTTTTCATTCCAGATTTCCCTGAGGCAGGAATATGCCTTAGACACCAAGTTTTCCTTTATGCTTTATTAAAGTTGTGATCTTTCCTCATAAATAGTAACACACATATGGTAACTTGTATTTTCAAAATAATAAAATGGGTATACATTTACTGAAATGTACAGATGGTACAGGTGTACTAGTCATTTGATATAAATCATTCTATATTTCTTTCTCCCTGCACATTTGAGCTGACATCAAGTCTAGTTAGTCTTTATTACATGAAAAGCATGTCACCAGGAAAAAATAGTCATTTTTGGATTAACCAAAAACTTGTCTAAGAAATAAATAATCATTTACTTCAAGGCTCTTCTGTAGAACTTTCTGCAATGATGAAAAAAGCTCTCAGCCAGGCATGGTGGCTCATGCCTATAATCCCAGCACTTTGGGAGGCCAAGGCAGGAGGATCTCTTAAGTCCAGGAGTTCAAGATTGGCCTGGGCAAGATGGCAAGACCGTGTCTCCACAAAAGCAAAAAACAAAAAAAATTAGCCAGATGTGTTGGCACGTGCTTGTAGTCCCAGCTACTTAGGAGGCTGAGGCAGGAGGATCCATTGAGCCCAGAGGTTGTGGCTGCAGTGAGCCATGATCATGCCACTGCACTCCAGCCTGGACAACAGAGCAAGACCTGGAGGGAAAGAGAACAGGAGGCCGGCGCAATGGCTCATGCATGTAATCCCACCACTTTGGGAGGCTGAGGCAGGTGGATCACCTCAGGTCAGGAGTTCAAGACCAGCTTGGCCAATGTGGTGAAACCCCATCTCTACTAAAAGTACCAAAAAAAAAAAGTATCTGGGTGTGGTGGCGGATGCCTGTAATAGCAGCTACTCGGGATACTGAGGCAGGAAAATCACTTGAACCTGGGAGGCGGAGGTTGCTGTGAGCCGAGATCACACCACTGCACTCCAGCCTGGCTGACAGAGCAAGACTCCATCTCAAAAAAAAAAAAAAGAGACAGAGAAAGGAAGCAGTGAGGGAGGGATGAAGGGAGGAAGGTAACTCTCTATTTGAGCTTCAAATACAGTAGCTACTAGTGACGCGTGGCTCTTGAGCCCTTGCACTGTGGCTAGTGTGACTAAGGAACTGAATTTTTAATTTGATGTAATTTTAGTAAATAAAATTACATGTTAGTAAATAATTACACCGGCCTCATATGGCTAGTGCCTATATTATTGGACTATGCTATTTTAGTTATTGAACTATGCCATTTTATAAAGTTATACTATTGAATGTATACTTCAGAATTAAAATTAAAATATTTAATATGCCATGCAATTCAATTCATGGAATATGAGATTTTTATTATTGGAAGGCTTGCCTTTATTAGAAAAAAATTTATTTCTCCTTTTGGAGAAGGATCTTGTGTAAGATAGGCTTTTGTTCTACCCAACATGAGAAAGCCAAGAATATGATCTTCCTTTGGAATGTAGTAACTGGTATTTGTTTAAGATAGATCTGATGGTGAAGCTGCAGACTTGACTGAAACAGATGTACCTGCATTGTGCCACAAGTAAATAGCCACAAAAATAGTTTGCTTTGGTGTTTGTTTCCCTAGTAATAAAACTTAAAATGTTTATAATATTAAAATATACATCTTATAATTTGAACTGTTACTAATATTTGGTTAAATATAAGTTTATTAACTTTTCTATTAGAGACTAAAAAGCTTCTGAGCAGCAGAAACAGTTATCAAAGAGCTTGGAACCCAGTAGATGATTAACAAAATTGCTTTAACTCTGATTAAAAGCTATCATTGTTGGAATTTTATTTAAATTATTTTAAATCACTTGCAAAGATGATATTCTTTCGGGCCTAATTTCAGCATACGTTAGGTTTTCTTTTGCTCGTTTTTAGTTGTTCAGTCATTAGTTGTTGTCATTTTTAAGCTATGGTAGGAGATAAGGATTGAAATTGATATTTACGACAAAACTATACTTTTTTAAAACTAAAAGTCGTTTTAAATATACTATGGGTAGTATTGCCTATTCATCTCACTTATTAAATTAGTGGATATACTTGGTGTATTAGTATATTTTACATCTCATGGATACATAAATTTTGTGAAAATTTGTTATGAAGTTATATTTTATATTTCTTGATGATACAAAACATATGTGTTTGCAAAGTGCAAATGGTGACTGTGGGGTTTATGCTTCGGTTTTTTTTTTTCTCTTTTCTTTAAAGAAAAAAATAGCACTATCGTTTCTTCACAATTTAGTTGCTTAAGATTGTAGCTTTAAACATGATCAATTTATCTTAATACTATCAATAATTATTTCCATGATTATTGCAGTTTTGCCAACACATTTCACAACCCTAATAATCATGGAAGTTAATCATGCTCATTGTAATGGAAATTTTTCAAAATATAGTCTACAAATAAAACTTGGATCATTTCAAACTTTATTTTCAATTTTTACGAAATGATATAGGAGAGCTTTTCTTAGGGAAAACTAGGTATGTGAAAAATTTCAACTTGAATTGCTTTGCATTATTTTTTCTTACATGTTAATTCAGTTAAGAAATGCTTATTTGAAGCAAAATGTTCACGCTTGTAGAGAAGCTAACCATGGAAGGTTTCAGCATCAATACCTGCTTGAAAACAGGTGTTTATATTAAAAACCTTTGTTCCTGGTGTTTCACTACTCTTCAAAGTGTGCCTTCAGAAATGTGCCTGCAAAGGACAGATGGATGGTAAGGATGAAGGCGAGGAAGCATGAGGACAACCATTACTGGTGCAGAATTGTCTTTTCTGAAAGTAAGATGAGGATTACGGAGTGTATTGGGCAATCCATTCAGCTCTGTAAAGAAAAGCTGGGTTTCAGGTGCTGGGAACATTAGCACTGCATTGGTGAGCATCCTGTTTAGTCTGTAGCTCAAGAAGAGAGTAAGGATTTAAGCTTAGTGCATGTTCTCTGATATAAAAGCTATTAATCCCCAAAACTACCCATTTTCAGATCTACTTAATACTCAGAAAAAAATTATTTTTACTTATACCTTTATAAAATATGCCTCAGATCAGAGACTTAGTTGAAGACTATGAAGAAGGATTTTTACCTTTTCTAATCCCATAAGTTGCTGGGATCTGGACAGGTTTAAGATTTTCCATAATTTTATGCTAGTCTAGTCATGTGGCATTTTCTCCACACAATTTAACTTAATTTGCTGCTCAGAGTCAGAAGTCATTAGCTGGACTTCTGGACTAAGATTACTTTCCAACTTTCCTACCCATTTCAACCAGCTCAGCATTGACTTCACTGACAGACTTCAGTCTTTCCAGTCCTGAGTTTTGCTCAAATTAGGCATTCTAAGCTGTACTGTTCTTTTGGATATGAACAGATTAGGACTGGCTATTAAAATTAAAAAGTATTCTATATTTAAACAACAAAAACCAGATCATTTCTAAATCCTAGCTGATACAGATTTTTACTAAAAAAAAAAAGTGTAGTTGAATGTAACGGCAATTTCTGTTCAGTTTAATTGAAAAAAAAATTATTTGATTTGCATGTTTTCAACAATCTTACAGGTTTTGTTTATTTAAAAGTATGTTGATCTGTAGGTCTGGATCTGAAAGGGAAGAAACACAAAAGAATAATCAGGAAGAGATTTAAAAAATTTTTTTTTTCAAAACAAAAATGTATGTCGAGCTTTTTCTGAACAGGATGATGACACAGTACCTAGGAAAATGAGTATTAAGGCACCATTACTTTACCTCCCTATGACCAGTATCACTAACATCTTTAATTTAAAGAATATGTGATCTCACCAGATTTCCTAAAATGGTTTATTCTAAATAATTTCATTCATACAGTGGAAGTGATTTAAAACTCAAACTTACCTTTTATTGCTTTTAAGATTAGTTCACCATCCAAATAGTATTTTAGTCTTTTTTTTTTTTTTTTTTTTTTTGTCTGTCACCCAAGCTGGAGTGCAGTGGTGTGATCTGGCTCACTGCAACTTCTACCTCCTGGGTTCAAGCAATTCTCCTGCCTCAGCCTCCTGAGTAGCTGAGATTACAGGCATATACCACCACACCCAGCTAATTTTTTGTATTTTTCGTAGAGACGGAGTTTCACCATGTTAGCCAGGATGGTCTTGATCTCCTGACCTTGTGATCCGCCCCCCTTGGCCTCCCAAAGTGCTGGGATTACCGGCATAAGCCTCTGCACCTGGCCTATTTTAGTCTTTTAAATGTTTCATAGCATAAGCATTATACTAAGAAGTATTATTTAAGACTGAAAAGACAAAACCTAATGAAGAAAAAATATTTTTGATATTTATTACACTTAAGTGACACTCAATTTCCTGGACCTACAGCTGAATTAGGATTTTTTTTTTTTTTTTTTTTGCTTAAAAATAAATTATTCTTAGTAGGACCAATAATATTAAGTGTTGCCAATCACACTGTAGCATAAGCCATGTGCTTCATAACTTGATGTTTCCTTTTATTTACAACCAAGTAAATTTTTCCTACCATTTTATAATGCAAACTAAAATCTCCAAAAAGGTTTTTCCTAGTGTTGAGGTAAATTCTTTTATAGAAATTACTTCATTCTCAAGATAATATAAATCTTTTGACCTCTGTCATTTCTGAATTTGAATCTCTGCTTTTTTGGTATGTGCTTATTTCATCTTAATGAGTAGTATTTTGCTTGTTTCATTTAATGAGTAGCAGGCAGTGTTTTGCATAGGGATACGTATGGTAAAGAATTTGCTATAGGAAACAGAATGATGTCGGATATGGTATGATTTTAACTGTTTCTGAACAGTCACAAGCACCATAGAATATTTTCTACAGCTCAGATAGGCCTTTTTCAAGTTCTGTTTTCTCATTCAAAAAAGTAATACTGTTTTCAAAAATTACATTGTTTAAATCACTTTTTGCCAGTAACAAGTATTATCTGCAAAAGAGATGATTGTTACAGAACATTTGATAGCTATGAAAGTTTAACACAATTTAGAGACTGAATTAAAGTTTTATGTTAGCTATTTCTTAGATGATTCAATAATCTCCTAAGTAAATTCTAAGCACACAAGTGAAAGTTTAAAACTTTCAGCTTTCACTTCAAAGATCAAAGCTTGTATGTGTTTCATATATATTTTATATATAAGCATACAATAAATATAAATTATATATAAAATATATATCATAGCTGTATTAGATAACAGTTACACACACACACACACACACACACACACACACACACACACAGTCCACTGTTAGAAACTGCTTTATAAAGATGAGGACATGGTCCTGCTCACTACTGTATTCCCAGTGCCCACAGCAGGACCTGACCAGTCAAATGAATGAATGAATGAATGAATGAATGAATGCATGAATGGAATCATATCCTCCCTGAAAGGGAGATTGATGTTTAATTCATGAAGTGTGATAAATTCATGTTTTGGTTTTTACAAAACCAAAATTACACAAAATTGCTTACTTCAATCTTGTGTGACTATAGCTAAAATAGACATTTTTCTTTACAGGCCGTGCTTTAGTGCAACTCTAATATATCCAATTGTGGATATTTTGTATTACATGTCTAAAAAACGATCATGGTAATTTCATTAATATACAACTTATATTTCTGTCAAGGAGTAAATTTGTATAATTTATATGAAAAAACATTGACAGGCATTAGCTTTCAGTAGTGGCATTTGAAATATCCCTCCAAAGATTTCCTGTGGTTATTTTAGGTTGCTGTTATTATTTACAAATATATTAACCTTATGTAACATTAGCATTTATGGTTAATTTTAAAACTACGTAATTTGTTATTTCTAATGAAATAGTGACAAAGAAGTAGGTTTAATGTAGAATACATACTCACCTATCATCCTTCTTTTAAAAGATTAAGCTATTTCCTTTAAGTTTCAAATATTTAGACATCCATTGGTATGAAAACCAATGTGCTAGTTGCCACATTTCTTGTTTTTAAAAACTATTTAATCTAGTGAAGAGATTAGGTGATCTCAGCACAAAATAAGAAAAATATGTAAGCCACATAGTTTGCATAATGTTACCATACATGGGTTACCAACTTTTAAAGAACCTAAATATATTTGCCAAGTACTAAAGCTACTTGAACTACAGTTTGGGAGAAAAGAACCAGAAAAGATACTGTGTATCAAATGGAGTCATCTCTAGCTTAGGAGGAAGCATGTGTGTTACCTTCTGTTAGATAGTGTTAAGAATTTCTTACTGGAGTGCTCTTCTGTCTTATAAATAGCTCTGTCTTCAGTTTGAGGGGAACCCATGCTAATTAGAGTGTGGTCCATAACCAGCAATGCATCTAGTGGGAGCTTGTTAGGATTGCGGAATCGTGAGCCCCTCCACAGATGAAGTGAAATCAGAAGCTCCATTCTCGTAAGAATCCAAGCAATTTGTATGCCTGCTCAAGTTTGAGAAGCACAGACATAAATAGCCCTCTCCTCCCCTTTTCTTATATTACCTTGAATTTCTTTCTTTTAGTGGAAAGGAATAAGCAATACAAAAAAGTTGTTTGTATGCTTGTTTTCATTTGTGTTTGAGACAGAGAGAAGTAAAACCTTATTTAGTATAAAAACCTGTTTTCCCCACAGGGAAACCTCCTGAAAAAGGTATATCATTAATTGCCTTCTGTATGAGTTGATGTTTCCAGCTATGCCACTCTTAAGTATCATCTTTGTCTATGATACTGTTTTCCCCCCTTTGGAAGCAAATTAAACATCTGCAAAATATCCCAATTATTTAAAGATGAATTTGCAAATGAAGCGGCATTTTCAAGGTGGTCACTGTACTCTGTACTGTGCTCATGTCATAGATACACCATGCATCCACTATGTATTGGGCATTGCTCTGGCTGCTGGCAGTATAAGATAATCATATCAGGACCCTGCCTTCAAAGGACTGGCAGCCTAAGAGGCATCATGTAGAATAAAATGGTGCTTGCAGGCACTGGAGTCAAATTGTTTACACTCAAATCCCTGCCGTCTATGTCCAGCTGTGTATCCTTAGACAAGTTACTGAGCTACTCTGAGCCTAAGTTTTGTCACTGTAAAATGAAATTAATAATAGTGTCTTTCTTACAAAGTAGTTGTGAGGATAAAATAATTCATGGGAAGTTTTTATTATACTTTGTGGCACCTACAAAGCACTCAGCATGTGTTATTTGCAAGGAAGAGCCAGTACGATTAGAGAAACATTTGTAGTAGAAGTATGTATTGAGTTCTTTGGCAATCCTAGAGAAAGGAGCCCAGTCTGTGTTAGAAAGGAATTGTTGTGAAGAGCTTGACAGAAAATGTAACCTTTGAGGTAGATTTTGAAAGATTTATCATGGTTGCCAGGCGAAAAAAGATAAGCGAAAGAGGAAATTTCAGGTACCCAAGTTTAGCAGTGTTAAAGTATTTATCTGGGCAGTAGTAAGCAGTGTCGAGGCACCAGGATATAGAAAATAGAATGTAGAAAGAATGACTCAGAAAGGTTAACTGGGGCCGTGTAGTGGAGGCGCATATGTTTAATTCTGGAGTATTTGAACCTTGAGAATGCAAGAGAGGGTCATTGAAGATTTTTAAGTGGGGCCACGTGACATGGAGAAGCGAGATAGAAAAGCAGAAATCTATGTTAGAGATGTTCCAATTTGTTCCCTCTTGCTTCAAGTTTCCTAAGTGCCAAATTCTAATTTCTACCTGTCTGCCATGTCCAGATTTTATCATATTCAGAATCAACCCTGTATTCCCTATCCTGAAAAATAGCATAGCTGCATTCTTCAATCTGAAAATTAGTAGTCATCTCTGAATGTCATCTCCCTGGCTCCTTTCCTCTTCTCTCTCCCATTCCATCCACCTCCAAACCCAACCTCTTACTCTTTTGTTTCCAAAATTCTGAACTTGACCTCTCTTTTCTCTCATCACTGCTATAGTTTTGACAGAGCCCTTATTTTTATACTTCCTCCAAAAAACTCTTGAAACAAATTTGGGTTTCATTAGCCCTCTATTGCCTTGAGGTCAATGTCCACATTCCTTTATGTGGCAGATTATACTCTTCAATTTTACTTCTAAATTCCACTGAAAGGTGGTATTGTCATTTCATTACAATTAAATTAATTAACCTTTTGTGTGGAAACAACTGGTGACTGTGACTAAACACATTTAATTGTATTGAGTGGAGTTGCAGACTTCTTGTGTGACATTAACTTAGATTTCTTTCCAATTGCGTTACCACCACACCCTTTGTAATTATAGGAACCAGCTGGATGGGATAGTAAATTGTTTCTTAAAATGTACTGGTGTCTCTTTACTAAGAACTGCTTTGAGTATATTGAGTCACATACCAAAGGTGAAAAAAGTATACTCTGGAGCTGCGTGTAGCTGTCATATCAGATTGTCATTTCCCAGACTTTGGATGCAGTTTTTATATTTGGATAGAGATTTCAGAAACAAAGTGACAAAATTCTGCAGTTTCTCTTTTTATTGTTATAGATGGCTGATATGGCAAAGCATACATGGCTAGTTTCCCAGATCAGTGCCTCTGTTGCTCAAAGTTTAATAATAAACAATTTAAAATTCTAGTAGAGTACTTTTACTCAGCTAGTAGACTGTCAGTCTCCTTAGGTAGGCTATGTGGTATCCTGTGAGTATTTAGTTTAAGAAAACATTTATAAATTTAAATGTTGAAAGGGACTAATAGATTAAGTTGTTTCTGGGCAAAGTTCATCTACTTTTTAAAGGAACTCTAACTATTACATATTTTTACACCTGTTTTCAAAATATCTGTTTATTTTCTTTAATGTTTAAGTTCCAGGTTACGTACACAGGTTGTACAGGTTTGTTACATAGGTAAACGTGTGCCATGGTGGTTTGCTGCACCGATCAACCCATCTCCAGCACCATTAGCTATTCTTCCTGATACTCTCCCTTCTCCAGCTCCTCCCAACAGGCCCCAGTGTGCGTTGTTCCCCCCACCCACCACGTGTCCATGTGTTCTCATCTTTCAGGTCCCACTTATACGTGAGAACATGTGGTGTTTGGTTTTCTGTTCCTGCATTAGTTTACTGAGGATAATGGCTTCCATCCATGTTCCTGCAAAGGACATGACTTCATTTCTTATTATGGCTGCATAGTATTCTGTGGTGTATATGTGCCACATTTTCTTTATCCAGTCTGGGGATTCAGTTGTTTCCATGTCTTCGCTATTGTGAATAGTGCTGCCACGTGCATTTGTCTTTATAATAGAATGATTTATATTCCTTTGGGTATATAACGGAATTGCTGGATCAAATAATATTTCTGCCTCTAGATGTTTGAGGAATTGCCACACTGTCTTCCTCAATGGTTGAACTGATTTACCCTCCGACCAACAATGCAAAAGTGTTTCTTTTTCTCCCTGCACCTGTTGTTTCTGGACTTTTTAATGATTTCTATTCTGACTGGCATGAGATCGTACCTCAATTGTGGTTTTGATTTGCATTTCTCTAATGATCAGTGATGTTGAAGTTTTTTTCATATGTTTGTTGGCCCCATGAATGTCATCTTTATTTTTATATATATATTTTATTGCACTTTAGCTTCTGGGGTGCATGTGCAGAACATGCAGGATTGTTGCATAGGTTCCTACATGGCAATGTGATTTGCTGCCTCTATCCCCCCATCACCTATATCTGGCATTTCTCCCCATGTTATCCCTCCCCAACCTGCCTACCCCACACTGTCACTCCCCTATTCCCTCGCCAACAGACCCCAGTGTGTGATGCTCCCCTCCCTGTGTCCATGTGTTCTCATTGTTCAGTACCTGCCTATAAGTGAGAACATGTCGTGTTTGATTTTCTGTTCTTGTGTCAGTTTGCTCAGAATGATGGTTTCCAGATTCATCCATGTCCCTACAAAGGACATGAACTCATCATTTTTTATGGCTGCATAGTATTCCATGGTGTATATGTGCCACATTCTCCTTGTCCAGTCTATCATCGATGGGTATTTGGATTGGTTCCAGGTCTTTGCTATTGTAAACAGTGCCGTGATGAACATACATGTGCATGTGTCTTTATAGTAGAACCATTTATAATCCTATGGGTATATACCCAGTAATGGGATTGCTGGGTCAAATGGAATTTCCCCATTGCTTGTTTTTGTCAGGTTTGTCAAAGATCAGATGGTTATAGATGTGCGGCGTTGCCTCCAAGGCCTCTATTCTGTTCCATTGGTCTATATCTCTGTTTTGGTAGCGGTACCATGCTGTTTTGATTACTGTAGCCTTGTAGTATAGTTTGAAGTCAGGTAGCATAATGCCTCCAGCCTTGTTCTTTTTGCTTAGAATTGACTTGGCTATGCGGGCCCTCTTTCGTTTCCACATGAAGTTTAAGGTGGTTTTTTCCTGTTCTGTGAAGAGGGTCATAGGTAGCTTGATGGGGATAGCGTTGAATCTATAAATTACTTTGGGCAGTATGGCCATTTTCACAATATTGATTCTTCTTAACCATGAGCATGGAATGTTTTTCCATCTGTTTGTGTCCTCTTTTTTTTCCTTGAGCAGTGGTTTGTAGTCTTCCTTGAAGAGGTCCTTCACATCCTTTGTTAGTTGTATTCCTAGGTGTTTTATTCTCTTTGCAGCAATTGTGAATGGCAGTTTGTTCTTGATTTGGCTGTTTGTCTGTTATTGGTGTATAGGAATGCTTGTGATTTCTGCACATTAATTTGTATCCTGAGACTTTGCTGAAGTTGCTTATCAGTTGAAGGAGATTTTGGGCTTAGACGATGGGGTCTTCTAAATATACAATCGTGTCATCTGAAAATAGAGACAATTTAACTTCCTCCTTTCCTAATTGAATACCCTTTGTTTCTATTTCTTGCCTGATTGCTCTGGCTAGAACTTCCAATACTATTTGAATAGGAGTGGTTAGAGAAGGCCTCCTTGTCTGTGCCAGATTTCAAAGGAAATGCTTCTAGTTTTTGCCCATTCAGTATGATATTGGCTGTGAGTTTCTCATAAATAGCTTTTATTATTTTGAGATACATTCTGTCAATACCTAGTTTATTGAGTTTTTAGCATAAAGGGTTGTTGAATTTTGTCAAAGGCCTTCTCTGCATCTGAGATAATCATGTGGTTTTAGTCTTTGGTTCTGTTTATGTGGTGAATTACATTTATAGACTTGTGTATGTTGAACCAGCCTTGCATCCCTGGGGTGAAGCCTACTTGATCGTGATGGATAAGCTTTTTGATGTGCTGTTGCAATCGGTTTGCCAGTATTTTATTGAAGATTTTTGCATCTATGTTCATGGATATTGGCCTGAAGTTTTCATTTCTTGTTGCATCTCTGCTGGGTTTTGGTATTGGGATGATGTTGGTCTCATAAAATGATTTGGGAAGGATTCCCTCTTTTTGGATTGTTTGGAAGAGTTTCAGAAGGAGTGGTACCAACTCCTCTTTGTATGTCTGGTAGAATTCAGCTGTGAACCCATCTGGACCTGGGCTTTGTTTTGGTTGGTAGGCTATTAATTGTTGCATCAACTTCAGACTTTGTTATTTGTCTATTCAGGGTTTCAACTTCTTCCTGTTTTCAGCTTGGGAGAGTGGAAGTGTCCAGGAATTTATCCATTTCTTCCAGGTTTACTGGTTTGTGTGCATAAGGTTGTTTGTAGTAATCTCTGATAGTAGTTTGTATTTCTGTGGAATCTGTGGCGATAGCCCCTTTATCGTTTTTTATTGCATCTATTTGATTCTTCTCTCTTTTCTTTTTTATTAATCTGGCTAGCGGTCTATTTAATTGATCTTTTAAAAAAAAAAAACTAGCTCCTGGATTTATTGGTTTTCTGAAGGGTTTGTTGTGTCTCTGTCTCCTTCAGTTCTGCTCTGATCTTAGTTATGTCTTGTCTTCTGCTAGCTTTTGAGTTTTTTTGATCTTGCTTCTTAGCTCTTTCAATTTTGATGATAGGATGTCGATTTTAGATCTTTCCTTGCTTCTCATGTGGGCATTTATTGCTATAAATTTTCCTCTAGACACTGCTTTAAATGTGTCCCAGAGATTCTAGTATGTTGTGTCTTTGTTCTCATTGATTTCAAAAAACATGTTTATTTCTGCCTTCATTTTATTGTTTACCCAGTCAACAGTCAAGAGCCAGTTGTTTACTTTCCATGAAGCTGTGCGGTTCTGAGTGAGTTTCTTAATCCCAAGTTCTAATTTGATTGCACTGTGGTCTGAGAGACAGTTTTTTGTGATTTCCTTTCTCTTGCATTTGCTGAGGAGTGATTTACTTCCAGTTATGTGGTCAATTTTAGAGTAGGTGTGATATGGTGCTGAGAAGAATGTATATTCTGTGGATTTGGGGTGGAGAGTTCTGTAAATGTCTATTAGGTTTGCCTAGTCCAGATCTGTGCTCATGTCCTGGATATCCTTGCTAATTTTCTGTCTCGTTGATCTATCTAATATTGACAGTGGAGTGTTAAAGACTCCCACTATTACTGTGTGGGAGTCTGAGTCTCTTTGTAGGTTGTTAAGAACTTGCTTTATATATCTGGGTGCTCCTGTATTGGGTATGTATATATCTAGGATCATTAGCTCTTCTTGTTGCATTGATCCTTTTACCATTATGTAAGGCCCTTCTTTGTCTCTTTTGATCTTTGTTGGTTTAAAGTCTATTTTATCAGAGACTAGGATTGCAACTCTTACTTTTTTTTGCTCTCCATTTGCTTGGTAAATCTTCCTCCATCCCTTTATTTTGAGCCTATGTGTATCCTTGCATGTGAGATGGGTTTCCTGGCTACAGCACACCAACAGGTTTTGACTTTTTATCCAATTTGCCAGTCTGTGTCTTTGATTGGGGCATTTAGCCCATTTACATTTAAGGTTAGTATTGTTATGTGTGAATTTGATCCTGCCATTTTGATACTAGCTGGTTGTTTTGCCCATTAGTTGACACAGTTTCTTCATTGTGTCGATGCTCTTTACCATTTGGTACATTTTTGGAGTGGCTGGTACTGGCTGTTCCTTTCTATGTTTAGTGCTTCTTTCAGGAGCTCTTGTAAGGCAGGCCTGGTGGTGACGAAATCTCTCAGCAATTGCTTGTCTGTAAAGGATTTTATTTCTCCTTCACTTACGAAGCTTAGTTTGGCTAGATACAAAATTCTAGTTTGAAAGTTCTTTTCTTAAAGGATGGCCCCCAGTCTATCCTGGCTTGTAGGGTTTCTGCCGAGAGAGCTGCTGTGAGTCTGATTGGCTTCCCTTTGTGGGTAACCCGACCTTTCTCTCTGTCTGCTCTTAGCATTTTTTCCTTCATTTCAACCCTGGTGAATCTGACGATTATGTGCCTTGGGATTGCTTTTCTTGAGGAATATCTTTTTGGTGTTCTGTGTATTTCCTGGACTTGAATGTTGGCTTGCCTTGCTAGATTGGGGAAGTTCTCCTGGATAATACCCTGGAGAGTGTTTTCCAGCTTGAATTCATTCTCTCTGTCATATTCAGGTACACTGATCAAATGTAAATTAGGTCTCTTCACATAATACCATATTTCTTGGAGGCTTTGTTAATTTTTTTTTTTTTGAAAGAAAGTAAAAGAGAGAGAAAGGAAGGAAGGTAGAAAGGAAGGAAGGTAGGGAAGGAAGGAAGGAAGGGAAGGAAGGAAGGGAAGGAAGGAAGGAAGGGAAGGAAGGAAGGGTAGGAAGGAAGGAAAGGAAGGAAGGAAGGAAAGAAAGAAAGGAAAGAAAGAAAGAAAGAAAGAAAGAAAGAAAGAAAGAAAGAAAGAAAGAAAGAAAGAAGAATGTAAGAGAGAAAGAAAGAGGAAGACC
>CAUYLG010050918.1:0-15884 GCA_963573385.1 Cacajao melanocephalus | reverse complement strand
CATGTCCCTACAAAGGACATGAATTCATCATTTTTTATGGCTGTGTGGTATTCCATTTTCAAAGTTTTTAAACATCCACAAAATTTAACCATATACAAGCCTACAAAAGAGACATCAATAAATTTGAAATATTTAATATCACAGCAAATACGTTTTCTGCCTTTAATGTAATGAATTTAGAAGTCAATAGCAAAAGGATCATTTAAAATTTTCATGTTTCATAATTTTAAAAATTTCCCATATAACCTTTTTGATGGAGTCTCACTCTATCTTGGCTCACTGGGACCTCTGCCTGGGTTCAAGTAATTCTCCTGCCTCAGCCTCCTGAGTAGCTGGGACTACAGGTGTGCACCACTGCACTGGCTAATATTTTGTATTTTTAGTAGAGACGGGGTTTCACCTTATTGACCAGGCTGGTCTTGAACTCCTAATCAAGTGATCTGCCTGCCTCTGACTCCCAAAGTGCTGGGATGCAGGCATGAGCCACCATGCCCAGCCAACCCTTAGTTTCAAGAGTAAATAATAGGTTATATAAAATTTAGGACTCATTGAAAATACAAGTATTATATGCCAAAAATGTATGATAAACAGAATAATACTTAGAGAAAATTACAGACTTAAATTTGTCTACCAAAAATAAAGTAATATTTAAAACAAATGAGTGGCTGGGCATGTTGGCTCATGCCTGTAATCCCAACACTTTAGGAGGTTGAGCTGGGAGGACTACTTAAAGCCAGGAATTTGAGACAAATCTGGACAGCAAAACGAGACCCTGTCTCTGCAAAAGAAAAGAAAAGAAAAGAAAAAAGAAAAGAAAAGAAAAGAAGAAAGAAAAGAAAAAAGTGTTGAATGTGGTGACATGCACTTGGAGCCCAGGAATTTGAGGCTGCAGTAAGCCGTGGTTGTACCCCTGCATTCCAGTCTGGGTGACAGAAGGAGATCCTGACCCTAAAAATTGAACAAACAAACAAAAAAACCAAATGACTTAAGAATTCATTTTGAGAAGATCGAAACAGTTGTAAGAAAAAGCAATAGGGAAAAAAATATAGATAAGAAAAGAAAACAATAAAACAGAATAGAAAAACAATGGTAATTATTAGTGGAACCAAAATATTGTTCTTAAAATCACGAATGAGGTAGATGAACCTGTGACAAAAAGAAACAGTAAAATGAGAGAAGATGCAAATAAATAAGTAAAACAAAGTTCTCTGAATCTCAAATGTTTACTTAATGGTAAAATTAATGTCTAAACCCTGTAGGATCTGGTTATGTGTTGAGTGGATTTATAGGGCTTTTCATCGGCCATTGCTTCCAAGATTATGTTTTAAATTGTCAACAAAAACCATGATCTTATTGTTTTTTGTTTTGTTTTGTTTTGTTTTTTTGACATGGAGTCCTGCTTTGTCTCCAGGCTGGACTGCAGTGGTGTGATCTCAGCTCACTGCAACCTCTGCCTCCCAGTTCAAGCAATTCTCCTGCCCCAGCCTCCCAAGTAGCTGGCACTATAGGCCAGTGCCACCACATCTGGCTAATTTTTTGTATTTTAGTAGAGATGAGGTTTCACCGTGTTGGCCAAGATGGTCTCAATCTCTTGACCTCGTGGTCTGCCCTCTTTGACCTCCTGAAGTGCTAGGATTACAGGCGTGAGCCACCACCCCCAGCCAATACTATCATTATTAAGAAAAGATCTAGTCCTTCAATGTAAATAAGATAATTAAAGTAAATAAATCTTAATTTTATATATAAAAAAGAAAAAAGGCAGTCACTAAAATCAGAAACTTCCCAAGGAACAACATATTTTGTATAGAAAGAAATCCTTAAATTACTCTCTTAGGCAAGTGGGAATGATGGACGAAAGCCCACTGCTAGTGAACAGCCATCTAAGTAAAAAATAGCTACTGCCATATAGAACCTCGGAGCCCAGGGTGCTAAACATCTTGCAATGCAAAGGACAGCCCAAGGCCAGGTGTGGTGTCTCACACGTGTAATCCCAGCAGTCTAGTAGGCTGAGGCCAGAGGACTGCTTGAGGTCAGGAGTTTGAGAAGGACATTGCTACATGACCAGGAATAGCTTGTCCCATATGCCAATAGGTTGCCATTGAGGACGAACTATTGTCTTGCCCAGGATTCCCCCTACTGGGTTTCTGGTCCATACTTTTTCCAGAACCATTGTCTTCATGAAGGAATATTATTTTATGGAAAAGAGCTCCTTACATAACCTGATGGGCAACATGGGATTGGAGGAGGAAACAAATATTTCTGGAGGTAGTTTACTGAATGAGGAAAGAGTAGTGAAAATTTGCAAGTCAATAATATAAGAGAAAAAAAATTGTCTATTTATTTTCATACCTGCTCTTATATCAGGCCATTGGCAAGTAGCTTTGCATGTGTATGCCAATTATGTTAAAAATACTTAATTTTTAAACAATTTTTATTTCCATAGGTTTTTGGGGGAACAAGTGGTGTTTGGTTCCATGAATAATTTCTTCAGTGGTGACTTGTGAGATTTTGGTGCACCCATCACCCGAGCAGGATACACTGAACTCAATTTATAGTCTTTTATCCCTCACCCCCTTTCCACCCTTCCCTCCCCGCTGAGTCCCCAAAGTCCATTGTAAAAAATGATAGTAAATTTTAAGAAAATTCCTTCAGCAATCTTTAGGTCTCACTTTCTCCCCACCCTTTCTATCCCCTTTGCTGGCTTTTGTGATGCAGAGTCAGAGTCAAGGTCAGAAGGAAATATCACTGGAAATGGGTATGTGGTCAAATTCTCGTCAATAGAGAGAAGAAAAAACAGATTGGAGGAGAAGGTTGAGCAAGGAGGAAAATAAGCTCAGGTTTTCAAGGAAGTTTCGTTTGCGGAATGGGAGCAATGCTTTGGGAGAGAGATGGAATGAGAGAGCAAAGGAACATGAAAGTCATTTCAGGAGATGTTGTTGCAGGTTCGAGATTTATTCCCACATAGTAGTCTAAGAGACATGAGTATAAAGATTGAACTCACTTTTGTTGACTTTCAGGCATTTGATTGTATTCATCTGAATATGACACGGAGTGAGACCGGGCCGCAAGGCCCCGATATAAATGTGGTGACAAATGTTAACTCAGTTAACTCTTTTAATACTAGTGGTTGACAATTATTATTCTCATTTCATAAGAGAGGAAACTGAGGCTCAGAAATGTTTTCCCCAAATTACTCAGATTTTAAGCAGCGAAATGGGTTTCTAACACATATCTGATGCCACATTCATGCTAATACATTACACTAAACTGTCTTTTTTCTTTTGTCTTCTTTTTTCTCTTTTCTCCTTTTTTAAACCTTTATTTTAGGTTTGGGTACATGTGCCGGTTTGTTATATAGATAAACTTGTGTCACAGAGATTTGTTATACAGATAATTTCATCGCCCAGATACTAAGCCTAGTACCAATAGTCATTTTCTCTGCTCTTCTCTGTCCTCCCACCCTCTACCCTTGAGTCGGCCCCAGTGTCTGCTGTTCCCTTATTTATGTCCATAAGTTCTCATCTTTTAGCTACCACGTGTAAGTGAGAACATGCAAAGAGAGAATAGTAAAAAACTTCGGTTTTGATTGAAGGGCACAAGTGTCTCGGAAGCAGATTATGTGTGAATCTGTGTGAGCAGAGCTTAGGCTAACACTGCGGGATTTTTGTTTTTTTTTCCAGAATTACATTGAAATGCTCATCTCACTGAGCCCCTTTCTCTGGTTTGGACATATTCCATCCCAGGAGTAGTTTAACACTCGAGACAAACCAAAGGTCAAGACTTTTCACTGACTATGATAGTTCTGTGACCTCAGTTTCTTATCTCTGTCCCCATGTCACAGGGTCACAGGGTGTTCTGGTGATTGAGGGAGCATGCCAACAACAGTACCTACAATAGAGAAAGAGTTCGATAGCCGGCTCCTCTTCCTCTTCCACGATTTATTTATTTATTTATTTATTTATTTTTAGACGGAGTTTTACTCTTGTTGCCCAGGCTGGAGAGCAGTGGCACCATCTCTGCTCACTGCAACCTCCGCCTCCCAGGTTCAAGCAAGTCTCCTGCCTCAGCCTCCCAAGTAGCTGGGATTACAGGTGATTGCCACCACACCCAGATAATTTTTTTGTATTTTTTTTAGGAGAGACAGGGTTTCACCATGTTAGCCAGGCTGGTCTTGAACTCCCGACCTCGGGTGATCCACCTGCCTCCGCCTCCCAAAGTGCTGGGATTACAGGGGTGAGCCGCCACGCCCAGCCCACATGGTTATTATTAACTTCCTGGAGTCAAAGTTGCCCCCAACCAGAAGTCTGCCCAAGTGTAAACAGCACTATGCCCAGGTCACTCTCCAGCTTTCCACTTGTGTGACAAGCTTCCTGGAGCTTGGAGGAAAGAGGACTCCATTCTACCCTTCAGCCTGTACCATGGACTGTGTTGTATTTCCTCCTGATCTTCAACCATTGCCTGCGCCCCTCCAGGAGGGAGGGGATTGGGAGATAGAAGGGGATGGGTTGCAGGCAAGGGTATGGCAAGCTTGTAGGGAAGGGAACATCTTCAAAAAGGGGAAGCAGGGGTTGCAGAAGCAGAATGCTCAGCTTCCCAATTTATCCTAAGGATGCTTTCATCTCACTTCACAGAGTAGTGAGGAGCAAATGAATTTCACAAGTTAAACCACATTCTTAATACAGAAAGGAAGCTTACTTTTAAAGAAAGACTGCTGTTGATTTCTTTCTAAAATGCTCTCTTGTAATCACTTAAATTTATCTGTTTTGTTAAACTTGAGGGTTTTATACATTAATTTTTCTCAAAACGGGAAGTACTTAAGCCCTGTTTTATACTTATCTATTTTAACTACGTCATTTCCAGTTTTGACATAAATATGACTTTCTAGGAGATTTTAGATTTTAAGAATAAAGAAATACATGAAATCAAAATCAGCATAAAAGCAATTAAAATGAGGCTATAATAAACAGTACCAGAGGCTTTCTTCTTTCCTTTCCTCCTTCCCTCCCTTCCCTCTTTCCTCCCTTCCCTCCTTCTCCTCCCTCCCCTCTCTCCCTTCCCTCCCTTCCTCCCTTCCTCCCTTCCTCCCTTCCTCCCTCCCTTCCTCCTTCCTCCCATCCTTTCTCCCTTCCTCCCATCCTTCGGACAGTTTCACTCTGTTGCCCAGGCTGGAGTGCAGTGGCATGATTTCGGTTCACTGCATCTTCCATTTTCTGGTTTCAAGCGATTCTCTTGCCTCAGCCTTCAGAGTAGCTGGGATTACAGGTGCCCACCACCACGCCGGGCTAATTGTTATATTTTTAGTAGAGACGGGGTTTCACCATGTTGGCCAGGCTGGTCTCGAACTCCTGACCTTGTGATCTGCCCACCTCAGCCTCCCAAAGTGCTGGGATTATAGGCGTGAGGCACCGCACCCAGCTTCTCTTTCTTTCTGTTTCTTTTTCTTTTTTTTTTTTTGGTAAAGCGTAATGAATGTTTAGAACTTGCCAGGCCATATCTCAGTACTTCACACATATTAATCATTTCCTAATAACCCCTACAAGGTGGGTTTTGTTATTACTCCATTTGAATAAATAAGGCACGGGGACACAGAGAGGATATGACATAACTACAGGAAGCCATTGGAGGTTAAGATCTCAATCAGGACACGTTCAGTTCAGTGCTCTGATTATCTTGTCTGCTTCCCTGATTACTTACAGTCCAGATATAAACTACACCTCTTCACTTTCTTTTTAACCAGATGCAGAATTTGCAGTCATTTGATTCTCTCTCAACTTAAGTAAGTGGACTTTGAGGAAAATAAGGGAAACTCGCCACCTGGTGGCTGCTGGCAATGGGTGATAACAAGGTGGCCCTTTTCTGGTTTCAAGAGAGGAGAGAATGTCCCTGCCTTGCTACTCACGCCCCTCAAACAGCTGAGCTGACCTCTGAAGAGTCATGTCTTTAAAAATCCCTTGCCCTGTCTAGGTCCATTCTGATAAAAATTGGAGTAGCAGTTTTTTCTCTATGCTTCAAGTGAGGTTTGACGGGTCAGAATCCAGTGATGACAGGTCAAGACTCTCTTGACCTTATTTCATTTTCAAAAATATCAGTATTTATGTTCTATAAGAAGGCATCCACAGTTGGCCAGAAAATCATCCTTCAGAAATATCTGGTCCACAGCTGCTTTCTGTACCTTAGGCTTTGGTTTCTGAAGCAGAGGAAGTAACATGCAGGCAGGCATCAGCCCTTGTTAAACAACTCATAGAATTAGAATGTTGCATGTAAATTGAATTTTTGAACATTTAATCATAATGATCATTTGGGTATCTTGTTTCCCTAAATACTTAATTCGCACACCACAGGTTTTGAAATGTAGGCTTTTTTTTAAGTCTCCATAAGTTCTGTTTGTGATTTTCAGCTGCCTGTCAGTGACTAGGCGCCAAGTTAGCTATATCAGAATCACCTGTGAAAATTAAAACATTAAACACAAAAAGATTCCAATTGAGTAGGTCTGTGAGGAAGCCTGGGCATCAGCATTTTTAAATGCTCCCCAGGAGATACTGATGAGCAGGGGGCTTAGGGAACCGCTGTGCCTACACTGCCCTTGCTGACCACAATGGAAGCAGCAGATAAAGAATGTTGGTGGATAACACAAAAATTAGATACTGTTTTCAATCATCAGGCCGGCAAACAGGAAGACAAATAGTAATATTTCATTCTGGTGAGGATGTGGTGACCAAAGCATTCTCATTTTCTGTTGCTGGGTGTCTAATGTGCTGCAAAAGATTAAGGAAGTCATCAGGCAGTTATTTATTTATTTTCATTTTTTGTAGAGACAGGGTTTCCCTGTGTTGCCCACACTGGTCTCAAACTCCTGGCCTCAAGTGACCCACCTGCCTCAGCCTTCCAAAGTGCAGATACGTGCTGCCTTGCCTGGCCCAGACAGTTATTTTTAACATCCAAAATGTTAAGTCGGCCCAGCAATCCCAGTTTGGAATCCAGAATGTAGAGATCAATGACAAAAATGTTTATTGTAGCGTTATTTGTAGTTATAAATAATTGGAAACAATCAAATCTTGGAATAAATTACAATCTATTCATTCAATGAGTTATTATGGAGTATTTTAAAAGAACCAATTAAATCTGTATACTTTGGTCTGGAAAGGAGTCTATGTATATTATGTATGTAAAGGAGTCTATACATATTGTGTGTTTGTATATTAAAGCAATGAGTTGCTGAGTTTTATACACAATTGCATACATACATACCTATATATGTGTGTATATATAGTTCAATTTATAAAACAAAAAAGTTAATTAAGCTAGAGTATTGGCAGCAGGGAGAAACACGTGAAAGGACACAGTTTTTTTGTTTTCTCGAGATGGAGTCTCACTGGAGATTGCATCACTGGAGTGCAGTGGTGCAATCTCAGCTCACTGCAACCTCTGCCTCCTGGGTTCAAGTGATTCTCCTACTCCAGCTACCCAAGTAGCTGGGATTACAGGCGCGCCACCACCATGCCTGGCTAATTTTTTATATTTTTAATAGAGATGGGTTTTCACCATGTTAACTAGGCTGGTCTCCGATTCCTGACCTCAAGTGATCCACCTGCCTCAGCCTCGGAAAGTTCTGGGAATACAGGCATGAGCCACTGTGCCTGACTGGGACACAGAGTTTTAATATTGGACCCTTTATGATGATAAAAGAATGGAGGGATTACTGATTTTTAACATTTTCTTCATACGTTTCTGCATTTCACTCATAACAAACATCATACCTTCATCTGCAATTTATAAGATCCAATAAGGTTTTTTAAAATGTTGGTCAGATCAAAGAGTAGTGTATTACCCACCCCCGCCCCCCAAATCCCTGGTTTGGCATGCTTACCAACACTATTCAGGTAGGATTCAAACTGTGAAACAATGATGTATGTGTAAGGTGTAAAAAAGGATCCTAAAGAGAACTAACTATATGAACCCACATAAAATTAATAAAACCAACCCAACAGTCTCATAGACAGTTTTGGGTTTTTGTTTTTGTTTTTGTTTTTTTTTAAATGAATAAACATAGAATTGACTTCTCTGGTCTTAACATGTGAAAATTACATTTGATTTATCTGAGTTCCTTCCTCAGGAAAGGACCCCTAGTCCTCTCAGACAGTATCAAAGAACTGAGACTCACCATATCACGGAATCTAGACAACGAGACTCCAGGCCTTCATTCATTATGATTGCTTCCTTACCCCTTTCCAGTTCCTGTTTTCTCACACATAGTTTCATTTCTTCCCTGCTATATAAACCCCTAATTTTAGTCATTCAGGGAGATGACTATGAGACTGATCCCCAATCTCCTCAGCCGTAGCACCTCATTAAAGCTTTCTTCTTTGGCAATAACTGTTTCAGTGACTGGCTTTCTGTGCGGCCAGCAGCAGGACCTACATGGAATCCCTGGTGCTTCAGTGACATTAAGAAACAGAACTTTATTGTATCTTTCTGTTTTTGCTTAGATTTACCTTTTATTTTTAAAATTCTTTAATTTTTAATTATTATGGATACATAATAGTTGCACATATTTATGGGGTACATGTGATGTACTGATACAAACATACACTGCATAATGATCAAATCAGGGTAATGAGGCTATCCATCACCTTGAACAGTTATTATTTCTTTGTGTTAGCAACATCCCAAAAGCACTCTTTTAGTTATTTTGAAAAATACAATAAATTATTCTTAAATATAGTCTCCCTATTAAGCTACAAAACATCAGATTTTACTCCTTCTAACTCTATTTTTGTACCCATTAACTGTCTCCTCTTAATCCCCTGCTCCCTGATACCCTTCCCAGCTTCTAGTAACCATCATTCTACTCTCTGTCGCCATGAGGTCAATTTTTTCTTTCAACTCCTATACATAAATGAGAACATATAATATTTGTCTTTCTGTGCCTGGCTTCTTTTACTTAACAAAATATCCTTCAGTTCCATCCATGTTGCTGCAAATAATGTTTTCATACTTTTTTATGGCTGCGTAATAGTCCATTGTGTATATATCCCACATTTTCTTTATCCGTTCATCCACTGCTGGGCACCTTGGTTGAATTCATTTCTTAGCCAATGTGACTAGTACTGCAGTAAACATGGGAATACCGATATTACTTACCTATTTCCTTTCTTTTGGATATTTATCCAGCAATAGGATTGCTGAATCTATTTCTAGTTTTTTTCTTTAGAATTCTCCACATTGTTCTCCATAGCGGTTGTATTAATTTACATTCCCACCAACAGTATAGGAGGGTTCCTTTTTTCCACATCCTCACCAGCATCTGTTACTGCCTGTTGTTTTGATACAAAACACAATGATTTCTCATTGTGATTTTGATTTGCATCTCATTGATGATTAGTAATAATGAGCATTTTCTTCATATATTTGTTTGTCATTCGTATGTCTTTTTTTGAGAAATGTCTATTCGGATCCTTTGCCCATTTTTAAGTTGCATTGTTTGTTTTTTGCTACTGAGTTGTTTGAGTTCCTTATATATTCTTGTTATTAATCTCTTGTCAGATGGGTGGCTTGCAGATATTTTCTCCCATTCTGTGGGTTGTCTCTTCACTTTGTTGTTTCCTTGCTGTGCAGAAGCTTTTTAACTTGGTATGATCTCATTTGTCCATTTTTACTATGGTTGCTTGGGCTTTTGAGGTCTTAGCCAAGAAATCTTTGCCAGACCAATTGTGTGCAGCGTTTTCCCAGTGTTTGCTTTAGTTGTTTCATAGCTTCAAGTCCTAGATTTAAAAGTCTGTAATCTACTTTGTTTTGATTCTTGATTTTGACAGTAGGAGCCTACTTTCATTCCTCTGCATAGAGATATCCAGTTTTTCCACTACCATTTATTCTTTATTATTTCTTAAATTTTTTTTTTTTTTGCAAATGGGGTCTCATTATATTGCTCAAGCTGATCTCTAACTCCTGGGCTCAACTGATCTTCCAGCCTCAGCTTCCTGAGTAGCTGGGATTATAGGCCCAGTACCAGTTATTGAAGAGACTGTCCTTTCTTCAATATATGTTCATGGCACCTTTGCCAAAAATGAGCTGACTGATAATGTATGCATTTATTTCTGAGTTCTCTATTCTGTTTCATTGGCTTATGCATCTGTTTTTCATGTCAGTACCATCCTGTATTGGTTATATAGTTTGTAGTGCAATTTGAAGTTAGGAAATGTGATGCTTTCAGTTTCGTTCTCTTTGCTCAGGATTGCTTTTAGTATATTTTTGTGCCTCCATATATATATATATTTCTTTTCTTTTTTTTTTAGACAGGGTCTCCTTCTATCACCCAGGCTGGAGTGGCATGATCTCGGCTCACTGCAAGCTCTGCCTCCCAGTTTCAAGTGATTTTTCTGTCTCACCCTGCCAAGTAGCTGGGACTACAGGTGCACACCACCACGTCCAGCTAATTTTTGTATTTTTTGGTAGAGACAGGGTTTCACCATGTTGGCCAGGCTGGATTTGATCTCCTGACCTCAAGTGATCTCCCTGCCTTGGCCTCCCAAAATGCTGGGATTATAGGAGTGAGCCACTGCACCCGGCCATGGCTCATGATAAATTTTTAAATTATTTTTTCTATTTATGTGAAGAATGCCATTGATATTTTGAAGACTGCTTTGGGTAGTATGGACCTTTTTACAATATTGATTCTTCTAATCTATGAACACGGTTTCTCTTTCCAGTTTTGGGGTCCTCTTCAATTTCTTTCATCAATGTTTTACAGATTTCACTGTAGAGATCTTTCACTTCTTTTGTTTAGTTTATTCGTAGGTATTTTATTTGTAGTGATTGTTAGTGGGATTGCTTTCTTGGTTCCTTTTTCAGATTGTTTGCTGTTAGCATACAGAAATGCCACTGATTTTTGTATTCTGCAAACTTAATTTATTTATCAGTTCTAATAGTTTTTTTGTGGAGTCTTTAGGATTTTCTAAACGTGAGATCATATTGTCTGCAAACAAAAATTATTTGACTTCTTCCTTTCCAATTTGAATGCCCTTTATTTCATTCTCTTGTCTTATGGTTCTGGCTAGGACTTCTAGAACTATGTTGAATAAAAGTGATGAAAGTGGACATCCTTGTGTTGTTTTAGATTTTAGAGGAAAGGCTTTCAGTTTTCCCCATTCTATATCATCTTAGCTGTGGATTTGTTATATATGGTTTTTATCATGTTGAAGTATGCTTTTTTATACCCAATTTGTTGAACCAGCACCTTTGATGCTCTCATAAAATTGCCAAGACTCACATTCCTTCCCTTCACTCTGGAATTACCTGTTAATTATACTGGTGACTTTCCTTGTGGATTCATTATGAGAATGCTTTGCTTGTTAGCAAAACAGAACAAAATTCGAAGTTGCAGGAGGGGCATTAGGGAGGTGGAAAGTTGTACAGGATGAAGTCAGAGAAGAAATGACAGCACAATATGTAGGTGCTTGTAAGTCAGAGTAAGGATTTTCACCTTGTAGGTGAAATAGGGATCCATTAAAGGGTTTTGAGCAGAGGATTGCTATGATTAGGTTTTAACAGAGGTCATTTGACTGACATGTGACTGGACAGGGCATATATATATATGTAAAATGCGTGTGCGTGTCTGTGTGTGTACACAATGACTGATTTTTTTGTGTGCATGTATGTGTGTGTACATACATATATATCCCTAAACAATATATTCATAATTGTTAAATGTTAGTGGACTTCACATAAGTTAAGCCACTTTTATACATATTATTCTGAAACTGTACTCCACCTTATGATCATGGCATTTATTCATATTGATGATTGTAGCTGTAGTTTCATTTTCGTGCTTTATAATGCTCCATATTTTGTCATTTTACTATTAATGGTCACTAAATTGGTTTTAAATTTATTTTTATTTTTAATATTTTGTTAGAGACAAGGTCTTGCTATGTTGTTCAGGCTGGAGTGTGCAGTGGCTATTCACAGGTATTTGAACTCCTGGCCTCAAGTAATATCCCCACTTTAACCTTTTGAGTAGCTGGGACTACAGGTGCACACCACCATGCCCTGTTTCCATTTTCTTTTTCAAACATCACTGCACATTCTTGCTCATCATTTCTACTGCACATGTGCAAGATTTTCTGTAGGGGATATAAATAGGAGAGGGGTCACTGGGTTGTGGACATATAAGTGATCAACTTTATTAAGCAATGCCAAAGGGTTTTCCAAAGTGATCGCACAAATTTACTCTCTTATCTGTAGTGTATAAACAATTTGATGCTCCATACTCTCACATACACGAGTATAGGACCTTTAAATATTATATTAATTTATTCATCATTCAACAAAATCAGGCACTATTCTAGGTACTGAGGAAGTAGCAGTAAATAAAATATCCAAAAATCATTGTCCTCATGGAAATTTCTAATTGGGGAGAAAGAACATAAATAAATAAATAAAATACATAATGTATTAGAGAGTAATGGATAAAGAAGAAAGCAAGAAATGAGAGAATGTATCTGTATGTTGAGGAGGATTTGCAGTTATGCATAGGCTGGACAGGGAAGGCCTTGCTGACAAGGTGACTTTTAAGCAAAGACCTAAAGGATTTGATGGAATGAGCCTGCAGACATCTGTAGGAAGAGCTTCCCAGGCAGAGACAATGACAACTTAAGAAAACTGAAAGGAGAATGCTTTACTTGTTGGAAAAACAGTACAAAATTCAAAGTTGCTGGAGGGGCGTTAGGGAGAGGGAAAGTTTTAAAGGATGAAGTCAGAGAAGAAATGACAGCACAACATGTATGTGCTTGTGAGTCAATGTAAGGATTTTTACCTTGTAGGCAAAACAGGGATCCATTAAAGGGCTTTGAGCAGAGGATTGATGTGATTTAGGTTTTAACAGAAGTCATTTGGCTGACATGGAACTGGACAGGGCAAAAGCAATGAGAGCAGGTGAAGAGTATTGCAATAATCCAGGTGAGGGATGGTGATCGTTCTGACTAGGATGATGGTAGTGAAAATGGTGAGAAGTGGTCTAATTCTGGGCGTATTTTGAAGTTAGGGACAAGAAGATCTGCAAATAGATCATATTTGGGATATGAGATAAGAAGGGAAGTCAAAGATAATGTCAAGATTTTGCCAATGCAGCTAGAAGGATGGGATTGTCTTGAAAGGGGATGGGCAGACTCGGGCAGATTTCAAAGGCAATACCTGGGGCTTGCTTTTTAAAAACATATTAAGAACCCAGTAGAAATACCAGTGCAGAGGTGGAGCAGGCAGTAAATTGACTCTAGAGTTCAGCTGTCTGAGCTAGAGATATCCAATTGGAATTCATCAGCAAAGAGATGATCTGACAACCACGAAGCTGAATGAAATCACTTAAGGAATGAAAGCAGATAAGACAACAGAAGAGGTCCCAGGCCAGAGCTCTAGGTCACTTCACTTTAGAATGCACAAAAATAAAACACCAAAGGAGACAGAGGAGGCTTGTGCAGACAGAGAGGAAGGAAATCAGGAGACTGTGTCTAGGAAACAGGAAGAAAGTGTTTTATGGAGGGAGTAACTGACAGGGTAAAACGTTGCTGACACAGGAGAACTAAGAATTGATTGCTGTGTTTAACAATACGGAGGTTATTGGTCACTTTGTCAGTGAAATGTGTTCCAAATATATCCTTCCAATTTGTAGTTTGTCTTCTCATTTTCTTTATAACTTTAGCTGAACCAAAGTTCTTAATTGTAATGGCATTGGACTTATTTTTTACTTAATCGTTCATGCTTTTTGCATCTTGTTTAAATAAAAGTTGTATGTGTATTTATATATAACATCATTAGGATTCCTGAGTATGAAAACTGAAGTCTTTTATTAACTTTGGAAATTCCCGGCCATCATTCATTGAATATTGCCTTCCTTTTTATTCTTTTTTCTCTTTTTGATACTAGTAACACCCATACAGACCTTTTCAATGCCCTCCAGTTCCCAGTTTACTCTGCAGCTCTGTCTCCATAGCTGCTTTGCTTGTTTTCAGGAAGACAGTTACTCAGTCCACCCCTGCAGAGCAGTGGAAGTCTCATTTGTGTTACCATAAATTTCAAAGCCCAAAGCAAAGAGGTAGATAGATTTTAACTCATATTTTAAGTTTCTTATCTCAAAAACCATATTGTTCATTAAAAAATTTATATGTGGATCTTTTTAAAATATGCTTGCTTTTATTTCTTATATTAATATATTGAATTCTCTTGGCAAAAATTTTCTTCAGGGCTAGGTATGCTGACTCATGCCTCTAATCCCAGCACTTTGGGAGGCCAAGGTAGGAAGATTGCTTGAAACCAAGAGTTTTAGACCAGCCTAGGCAACATAGTAAGACCCTAGCTCTACAAAGAAAGAAAGAAGGAGGAGGAGGAGGAGGAGAAAGAAAGAGTGAGAGAGAAAGAAAGAAAAGAAAGAAAGAGAAAGAAAAAGGAGAAGATGAGGTGACGGGGTGTGGTGGATTTTACCTGTGGACCCAGCTACTACTCTGGAGGCAGAGTGAAGTGAAACTCTGTTGCAAACAAAACAAGACAAACAAAGCAGAACCTTTACTTCTTACACATCAGATACACTATTTAATATTCGGTGTCTGATATTTCTGTTACCGGTAATCTCTGTGAATCCACTGTCAGTTGTTATGGCTCTCACCTGTGGTGCTTTGCTCGCTTGTGCATTTTGTGATTTTTCATGGTGAGCTGGTGTTCTTTTGAATTTTTTGTCAATTTTTTGAGAATTCTTTTGAAGATCCTCTGGGGAAGATCTGAGTTTTCTTCTTCCAGAGGCTTACATGCACTCTTTAGTCAGTATCACTTTAAAATACATTATTGGCTTTGGTTTCATTGGGCTACATAAGTAGTATGCATTCTGACCACCAACAAGGAGCCCAAGGAAGGTTATGTAGGTTGGGCACTGTGCAACTTAGGGGGTACCATTTACAACACAGCCTATGTGAAAAGCTGGAGTATTTAGCTCACAACCCGTGTGGGTAAATGTAGCAGTCTTGCCACAAACCCCTGAGAGAGCTGCCTTATACTTACAATTGTGAGAAAAAAATTTTCCTATGTATTCAGCAGCCTAGAAATTCAAATGAGTTTTATTTCCATCTTGTTCTCTGTGTGTAGTCCTTTGTGGACCCCTGATCCGTGTGTCTTCTGCTAGATCTCTTGTTTGGGTGGGCTGTAGGCTTTCTTCCTGTTTCCTAAGTCCCGCACATAAAAGCTGGTTTGTTCATGCATTCATCAATGAATGTCTGAGTTATTTTTATTTCTCGGCTGTTGTCAATAATGCTGCAGTGAACATGGATGTGCAAATATCAATTTGAGATCCTGCTTTGAATTCTTTGCATATCTACTCAGAAGTGGGATGCTAGATCCTATGGTGATTATATTTGTAGTTTTTGAAGAACCTCAATGCTGTTTTCTGCAGCAGCCGCACCATTTTACATTCATCAACAGTGCACAAGGGTTCTAATTTCTCCACATACTCCCCTACGCTTGCTGTTTTGTTTTGCTTTTTATTTTTATTTATTTTATTATGTATTTATTTATTTATTTATTTTGAGACAGTCTCGCTCTGTCACCAGGAACCAGGCTGGAGTGCAGTGGTGTGATCTTGGCTCACTGCAACCTCCACCTCCCAGGTTTCAAGCAATTTTCCTGCCTCAGCCACCCAAGTAGCTGGGACTACAGGTGCACGCCACCACGCCCAGCTAATTTTTGTATTTTTAGTAGAGATGGTGTTTCACCATGTTGGCCAGGATGGTCTTGATCTCTTGACCTCGTGATCCGCCCGCCTCGGCCTCCCAAAGTGCTGGGATTACAGGTGTGAGCCACCGCGCCCAGCCTGACATTAAGCTTCTAAACCCACCCTGCCATCTGAA
>CAUYLG010050917.1:0-12992 GCA_963573385.1 Cacajao melanocephalus | reverse complement strand
CATAAAAACCCTAGAAGAAAACCTAGGCAATACCATTCAGGACATAGGCATGGGCAAAGACTTCATGACCAAAACACCAAAAGCAATGGCAACAAAAGCCAAAATAGACAAATGGGATCTAATTAAACTAAAGAGCTTCTGCACAGCAAAAGATACTATCATCAGATTAAACAAGCAACCTACAGAATGGGAGAAAATTTTTGCAAGCTACCCATCTGACAAAGGGCTAATATCCAGAATCTACAAGGAATTTAAAGAAATTTACAAGGAAAAAAAAATCCATCAAAAAGTGGGCAAAGGAAATGAACAGACACTTCTCAAAAAAAAACATTTATGTGGCCAAAAAGCATATTAAAAAAAACTCATCATGACTGGTCATTAGAGAAATGCAAATCAAAACTGCAATGAGATACCATCTCATGCCAGTTAGAATAGCGATCATTAAAAAGTTGGGAAACAACAGATGTTGGAGAGGATGTGGAGAAATAGGAACACTTTTACACTGTTGGTGGGAGTGTAAATTAGTTCAACCATTGTGCAAGACAGTGTAGCAATTCCTTAAGGATCTAGAACCAGAAATATCATTTGACCCAGCAATTCCATTACTGGGTATATACCCAAAGGATTATAAATCATTATACTATAAAGACACGTGCACACATATGTTTATTGCAGCACTATTTACTATAGCAAAGACATGGAACCAACCCAAATGCCCATCAATGATAGACTGGATTAAGAAAATGTGGCACATATACACCATGGAACACTATGTATCCATGAAAAAGGATGAGTTCATGTCCTTTGCAGGGACATGGTTGAAGCTGGAAACCATCATTCTCAGCAAACTAACACAGTAACAGAAAACCAAACACCACATGTTCTCACTCATAAGTGGGAGTTGAACAATGAGAACACATGGACACAAGGAGGAGAACATCACACACTGGGGCCTCTGGGGGTTGGGAAGCAAGGGGAGGGAGACCCCCTGCTGATGAATGCAGGGCTTAAAACCTAGATGATGGGTTGATAGGTACAGCAAACTACATGGCACATGAATACCTGTGTAACAAACCTGCATGCTCTGCACATGTATGCCAGAACTTAAAGTAAAAAACAAAACAAAACAAAACAAAAACATAGCAAGAGTCACCTTTACTCCAGTTATCAACAAGTTCCTCATCTCCATCTGAGACCACCTCAGCCTGGATTTTATTGTCCATATCATTATAAACATTATAGTCAAAGTGATTCAGCAAGTCTCTAGGAAGTTTCAAACTTTCCCACATTTTCCTGTCTTCTTCTGAGCCCTCCAAATTCTTCCAGCCACTGCCTGTTACCCAGTTTTAAAGTTGCTTCCACATTTTCAGGTATCTTTATAGCAGTGCCCCACTACCTGGTACCAGTTTACTGTTTTAGTCTGTTTTCATACTGCTGATAAAGGCATACCTGAGACTGGGTAATTTATAAAGAAAAAGAGGTTTAATGGACTCACAGTTCCACATGGCTGGGGAGGCCTCACCCTTATGGTGGAAGACGAAAGTCACATCTTACATGGTGGCAAGCATGAGAGAACGAGAGCCAAGCAAAAGGGAAAACCCCTTATAAAACCATCAGATCTGTAAGACTTATTCACCATCACAAGGACAGTATGGGGGAACTGCCCCCATGATTCAATTCTCTCCCACTGGGCCCCACCCACAACATGTGGGAATTACAGGAGCTACAATTCCAGGTGAGATCTGGGTGGGGACACAACCAAATATTTCATCTGTGAACACAATTTTTGGTAAAGCTGTTTAAGTCAGTTAGCAGTATACTGGATTGGACAAAGACAAGTTAACTGTGAAAATAGTTAACTATGAAATTATGTGAAGAGGTTTAAAAGATAAGAGTTATTCTAATGAAGTTTTACAGTATGTTTTTGGTCTCAATTTCTCATCCTTGAAAATAAAAATATTGTCTTTCTAGTGTAGGAAAGGTTACTTTTACATGGGAGTTTTCTCTTTTGCTTTTGAGAAACATTGTGATGGCCAAAATGTTTGTGTGTGTGTGTGACTACTGTTGTTCAAGTGTCTTCACTTAAATAGTCAATATGCCAGAATAGCTGAGGAGTTTTGAAAACAAGTAAGTTTAGATTACAGGAGGATTAAAAAGAGGAAATGTAGGAAGTGGGGGAGAAAGCTCCAAAAAGGAAACACTCTCAGCTCACTTGGAGTTTGCAGTGAGGCAATCTCTGGGTTCTGAAAGCATTTTGGAACCTTAAGATACCAGTTGAGGTATGTGTTCTATTTAGATTGTATATTTTATATAAAGCTACATTCTTTTAGTTTAATTCTAAGAAAAATAAACTGTTTGAAAGAGCCTCATAACGTTTGAACATGCTGGAGTCCCAGAACTGAGGTACTATCTTGGCAAGTATTTGAACTTTGACAGTACATATTGTAAGTAAATTTATATAGGTGATTTGGTTTAACATCAAATGCACAAAAACTGAAATAAAATTCAAGTGGGCAAAAGAACCTAAAGTACATACTCATCAGCAAGGATGGCAAGCCACCTTTAACAGGGAAAAAATCCCTCATAAACAGAAGGCATATAATCAGGAGGGGGAAAGGCACGTCTTAAACAAATCCCAAAGTAAACCAAATCATCAGTATAAAAATGGGAGCTCCATCTAAGAATGACTCATTGAGGAGAAAGATGACCCGGGAAAGCAGATGGCTTAAGAGGACTAAGTGTCGGGGCTGTGTGTTGTAGTCCCAGAAGCTGTTGATGTTTTGAGCTGAGTCCACTTTGGATCCCACTTCTGACACCAAGTATGTCAGAGTCAAATGAAAATTTAGAGAGAAACCTCTAAATAAAATGTCTATTTGGAAAATCAGGATTGCAATTTAGGGCATACATACAGACTGGGGTGGTCTTGGATATATCCAACACACAAAGAGAAGTTTGAGAGTTTTATTGGAAAGATAAATATATTATCCTGAAAAACAAAGTATTGGCACTAGCGAGGCTTTGGGAACTGTCAAGCCCTGCCTGGTGAGTGACAGTTGAAGGTAACACTGGCCTTAGAGCCATGGCAGTTCACTTTGGCAGCTACCGGGGAAAACTGATCTTGGGTGACAGCAAGTTATTCTGCAGCAGGTCATTGGGCAGATGGAATCCCCAGGCGGGTGTCATGTGCTCTGAGTATTTCTGCTTCTGCCCCTGGTCTCTCCACTATAGTCTCTATGGGCAGGACAAGATAACTCCAATTCATAGCATCCATTTTTCACGGTAGACACTTGAGAGGGGTGGCCTATGATGCCATGGTTAAAGAAACTCTCATCAACCTTCTCCCCACCAGGAAAAGCTCTTCCAGCTAATCGGGGGGTTCACAATTCTAACAAGAAAAGATTCATGTAGGTTTCTTTAAATGACTTTCCACTTAGGAGATTCTTTATCATTATTATTATAGATGAGGACAGCTCTGTGCCAGAGAATGACTTGGGAGCTGCCCCGCCTCGTTTGAAAGTGTCAGTAACATTTCATCCGGGTTGTGATGGTACCGTTTTCCTTCTTCATCCTTGTGGAAGCTACAGCTTTTATTTGAACTTCCCTGGTCCTCATTCAGGATATATAATGAGGCCTGCTAGGGTTCAGGCACTTGGATTGGAGATCTAGGAGGGGACAAAACAGCCACAGAACCCTCTCGTGCGGAGCTTGCATTTTTCCTGTTGTTCAGCCCAGGTGGACTCATTTCTGACCCCCTTCTTTCTCTCACACCACACGTCTGAATCCCTACCAGACCCTCTGCTCCTGTGTCAAAGCATATCCCAAACCTCGCTGCAAGCCCCTACTACACGGAGGGGCCTGTTCAAAGGCTGCCAACCTCTGGCTGGGATGCTGCATCGGGTCCCCAGAGGTTTGCCTTCCCTTGCCCTATAGCAGGTAGGTGGGCGCTCCCAAGCTCTCCTCTCTTTCTTCAGGTAGCACAGTTACGCTCTGTGTCTGAACCAAAGCTTCCCTTGCAGCCTAGTGTAACCGCATGATGGAGTTTGGGCCATGACATATGGCAGACGTGACATGTCCCACCTTCGGGCCAAATTCTAAAGCCCCCAAGACATAGCCCCATGCCTTGTGCCCTTCTGCAGCTCAGAGAAGATGAGCCCAGTGTCCTTGGGACCTTGACGTTCTCCTCTGGCTGCAGGAGCAGGACTGCTGAGGGCAGGAGCCATCATTTCTCAGGGCCAAGGATGCTGCTTCCTACTCTCTGCTTTCTGCCTGGGAGTGTTGTCGTGGGAAGCCTGTGTGTGCCCCACTCACCGTGTGGTGCAAGCTCCGTATACCAGCGAGGGCAACCCTGGCTGCCAAGAGCGCCTCACAAGCCATGCATCCTCCTCTGAGCTCATGGCAGCCCTGTGAAGTGGGACGCCGACTTCCTTCAGGAGAGCCACTCAGAAAGATGAAGAGACTTGTCCAGAACCACCAGGCGGGCACCTTCTATGAAGGCCAGTGCTCACCCTCACCCTGTGCCAGCCACCCATCCCTCTTCACAGGAGGCCAGGCCCTCCCTGCACAGTGGGCATCTCCCTGCTGCCTTTGGGAAATGTGCGTCTCTGGTTCCTAGAGAAGAACAGTGAAGATTCTGCTATCAAAGGGGTGGAAGCCCCACACAGCAAAGAAAGCTGTTTTATATTGTTTAACCCACGGTTTCCCAAAGATTTTAGACCACTAATTAAATTTTTTCTCTGAGAAATCCATTCATATGTTCACATAAAATTGTGGCATTCACTTTGGAAAATACATCTGTTTAAGAACAAATAATGAATACACAGCAAATTTAGAACTGTGTTAAGATTCCATGAATAAAACCACTCTAAACTTTCTGAAATGGCTGATAATGTTTCCCTAAATCTTCTGAAAGTAATTTCTGGGCTTCTTGGAGATTGAATCATCCTTTTGAGCCCACTCAGTGGAGAGTTCAAAAGACCTCAGAGAAGATAAAACACAGGGCAAGAGACGGCTCAGCCTGCCAGCTCTGCACTGGAGAAAATGTTTCTGGAAAGGCCGGGGGTTTCCATTCTCAATATTTAGTAAAAGATAAAATAAAGAGGAAAACTGCTTTCTGAATGGGTCTCCCGGCTCCCCTGACTTCATGGGAGTGATGACTCAGCCCTCCGTTTTGTAACTGCAGAGATTTAAAGTGGAGACTGGACCTTTGGCATTTCAGAAAATGTCTAATCTGCTTTCCTCTGCTTTTTCCGGGACCCCTCTGGGGCCTCTGTCCTCCTCTCTCATGGAAAGCCTGCTGTGAGCCGAGCAACGATATGGAAAAGGCGTGTGGCTCTTTTGCTTCCCCAGGCTCAGCCCAAGTTTATCCAAAGCTGTGGAGTTCGCTAAAACGATCCGGGCCATTTGGCTGGAAATGGGCTTTTTGTTTCTCTTCACTTGTCCCGAGGAAGCAAAGCGAGACAGAGGCTGCCCCTTGTCCTGCCTCATTCATTTCTGGCTCCCTTCTTTCTCCACATAGGCCCTGTGGTGCAGGTGGGATTCAGAACAGAAATGACTCACGGGCCGGCAAGGCCTTGGGATCAAGAGAAGTGGCAGAAACTCCTGCCCTGTGGACACAGGGACATTTCCGGGAAAAGACACCGGAGACCCAGGGAGTCCACCCAAGTCCTCTGTGCACACTGTCGTGCAGCCCGCTGGATCTGAGATGATTGCACTTAAACACACAAGCCTTTGCTTACAAGTAGATTAGCATTCCCTTCAGCTTCTAAGACAGGGGGCTGATGGTCCTTGGCTCAAAGTTGGAGACTTTTTTGAGTGCACAGGTTTAAGGGCAGAGGGAGATCCTCCCTGTCTCTCAGCGCAGTCCCACCACACTCTAAATCCCGTGGACTTGACTCTGCCTCTCCAATAGTTCTCAGGTCCACCTGCTTTGCTCCCTTCTCGCAGAGAGCAGGCAGCCACTTGCTCTCCCGGAGAGCGCTCCAGTGGTGACGGCCTGTCCCGCCTCCCCGCCTGCTCAGTCGCACAATGCCTGCACTTTGCTCCAAGGCTCTTAGGACCCAACACCTGCCCAGGGCCTCAGGCTTGAGACCAGAGGAGCCCTTCCCGACTCTTTCCAACTGTCCCTCCCAGACGGTGCCTTCCTGACTGTCCCTGCCTGACTGTCCCTCCCCGACTGTCCCTCCCCGACTGTCCCTCCCAGCTGTCCCTCCCCAGCTGTCCCTCCCCGGCTGTCCCTTCCCGGCTGTCCCTCCTGGCTGGCCCTTCCAGACTGTCCCTTCCCGACTGTCCCTCCCGACTGTCCCTTCCAGACTGTCTCTCCCCGGCTGTCCCTTCCCTGCTGTCCCTCCCTGGCTGTCCCTCCCCGGCTGTCCCTTCCCGACTGTCCCTCCCGCAGTTCACCTGCTGATTTCTTGCCCATCTGCTTATTCCTCTGATCCAACAAGGACAGGATGGTATGCCCTGTCCCTGCCCCCCGCCAGCCACAGCACTGTCACGGCCCTTGTCCGGGGGGGTCGCAGCCAGGGATGTGGAGCTGCACTTCCTCTATGGGTCCCCTCCCTTCTTAAGGAGGCCCAGCACATGGCAGGCAGGCGGCAGGCAGCAGGCAGCAGGCAGGTGCAGAGTGGGTGTGAAGGTGTGGCCACTCGCACCTCTGCGTCCTGTGCTAGGGCATGGCGAGGCTTCAGCAGATGCTGTGCAGTGCAGTGACACCAGCTGAACCCAGTAAAGGGACAGTTTCCGATTTTCATCACTGCTGGGTCCCACCCTGATCCTGGGACAGAGCAGGAAGCACAGGCTGGGGGACTGTGGATACATCATGGCAAGCTTCCAGCAGCTCTCACGAAACTCGACGGGCACAATAAAGGGACAAATGAAGTTTCCAATGTTTTTCTCTTAATAACTCAGATATCAATGTTATGGCTCTGATGGACATAATTTATAAACTAAGTCTATATCTTACTGTAAGTTTGAGATGGTTGACCTTCAATAAAGTTAAAAAATGGCTTGTAAAAACTCCTGAGCTGAAATTCACTTGCTGGTCATGTAATTACAACGGAGTGATTTTAACCTAAACTGACTGCAGCTATTTTGGCTGTTTAAAGGTGAGGAAAGAGAGGGAATGAGCAGAAAAGGGAGTTTTTCCATCATTCTCAAAAACCACCAGGTGAAGGTGACGGGCAGGCTGGCATTTTAATTCCTCTAATGGCTCAGATCAGGTGCACCTGGGTGTGTGTCCCTTGCTCATCAGAGCACACTAGGTGCCTGCGGAGGCACGAGGTGCCTTTAAGCCCAGAGCAGGAAGCAGAGTTTCTGGAAAAGCTGAGGGGTGCAGGGAGCATGGCTGGGTCTTCAGGAGCAGCGGGCAGAGCTGTGGAATTGGGCATGTCCACTGTCCCAGACGATCTGAAAATGAGGCCCTCACTCTGAGCTCTTGTGAGAAGAATCCTCAAGTGTGGAACCCAAAGAAAACGGGCTGTGTCTATGCCTGGGCTGGGCTCTGCAAGAAAACACAACAATCACCTCCGCAGACAGACGCTCCCAGACACCTGCTGACACACTCCAGACACCTCCCCAGGCTTTCCCAAACGCCTCCCTGCAGGCTCCCAGACTCCTGGCCACAGGCTCCCAGATGCCTCCCCAGGGTCCCAGGCACCCCCCATGGCCTCCCAGACGCCTGCTGAACACAGATCGGGAGGTCCCTGTACTTCCTCTTGCTGAGCTGGACTCAAGCTGGCTCGCCTGAGGGGTATTCTCAGGGCACCGTTCTCTGCCAGGTGCTGAGGAGATGCCAAGGTGACAGACATTCTGAGAATTCAGCTGCATCGGAGAGATGCAGGGCCATGTGCTGTGGAGAATCCAGGGCTCTTGGGAAGGGCCTGGCTGGATGAGGGGAAGTTGCAGCCATGCAGCCCTGATGGGGGTTCCGTGAGGAACTGCAGAGGCATCCCCAGCCGTGAGGTGCCCTCCTCCAGCTGGAGACGCGGAGGGTGTGGAGCAGAGACGGAGCTGTGAGTCCAGCAGTTCACACAGGACCACATGGAGGAGGAGAATCCGGGGAGGGGAGATGATGGAGAACAAGGGGCTGCTATGCCTCAGCCTGGTGTAGACGATGGGGCCCATGGGGATGGTGACACGTGAATATGCGCCCTGAGGAGGGTCTGCAGCAGTGGAAGGATCAGAGGGGGCCTGTGGCCAGTACTTCGACTGTGGCTTTGCTTCTAGAGCCGGGAGGAGGAGGCCAGTAGCTCCTGGTCTCTGGCGGGTCTCACAGATGCTGGAGCAGGTGTGGGAGGAAACGCCTCCAGCAGGAGTAACGCCCCCGTGCGCCCGGGAAAGTGTCCTGCCTGTTAGGAGGAAAAGGACTCGGGGTGTAGGTCGCATGGGCTGGTGCATGAGTCTGTGCGCAGCTCCACACCACGCCTTCTTCTGCTCTGACCTGACTGAGGATGGACTCTGCGCCTCGCAGATGGCACTCCCACACCCTCTGCCTATGGTTTTCATCAGGTGGACCTTCAATAGGTATTTTTTATTGACGGGTATTCAGTGGGATTCAACATTAGTAAAGGTGCTGACCCGAGTCCGACTGTTCGATGGCGTCACCCCACAGCCTCTTCCACCCAAGCCTGCAGCATTCTGGTCTTTCCTGGAGTCAGCCTTGGAGTGCTCCGTGTGACCCCGGCCTCCTGCCGCTCTGCCCTTGACTCATGGCTGCACAGGCATTGGCTCCTGGCATCTCTCCACGTGGCTCACCCCTCCAGCTGCTCTGCAGAACAGTGCCCCTTTTCATCCTAGAAGGTCGTCATCATGCCTGCACTTGGGACGAGTTCACATTCCCTTCTACCTGCCAGAGAAAGTTCAAGCTCTGGAGAAATGTTCCGTTTCTTCTGATGAAAAATGACCCGGTGAAGCACGTGGGCCTTGGCATCATGTGGTCGTCAGAGGTCGTGAGAAGAGCACAGAAATGCGCATCTCTCACAATCTCCTGGATGCTAATCGCTGCGCCAATACCTCCCAGGAGCCGGCTTCTCCACAGAATGGAGGAAATGGCCCTTCCTCGAACTGCAGCTGTGCCCGTTCCCCTCAGGACAGGCTCAAGGCGCTTTGAGATGCTGAAAGGCGTTCTCTGTCTTCTGAGTGGAAGGACAGACTGGGAAGCCCACGGAGACTCTGCTTTGAGTGAGCCAAGCCGGACACCGTCAGGCCCACTTAGCTGAACAGAGGGGATTTCGAGTCAGCATTTTCTCCTCCTTGCATTTTGCCAGAAAATCTCAACTGCTAGTGAGGAATTCTTTTCCTTTCTTGCCCTAATGAAGGTAGAGATGAGACTGGCTATTTTGCATACTTTCAGGGAGTAAGCATTGTCTGGATTTTCACGAGTTTACCTCAGTTTTTAAAAACTTTACTCCAAATGGAGCCAATGTGTCCTTGCTTTGATGTAGAAAAGTTTGTTATTTTAAAATTCTGCCATTCTCCATCACCCCGATTTTTCTGAATGATCAGACTCACAGCACCCTGGTTCATCCCATCTGGAAGGTCCTGGAGCAGGGGTGCCACTTTGCCTCTGTCTGGCTGCAGCCTGTTTGAGTGCCAGCTCTTTCTCCCTCGCCGTTGGCCGTTCCCCTCATTCTGGTGATGCTTTTCCTGCCTGTCAGTCCCCAGTCACATTTCCCACGGTGACCCTTTCCACCTCAGCCCTCAGGTTTCAGGTTGTGAATCCACTTTCTGATTTCCTGTTTCAGTAGACCCTCCTCTGAGTTTACTGAGCACTTTGAGACCATTCAGTACCAGGGCGCAGCCTTCTCACCTCCAAACGCGTGGGTGCCACCACACGCGGGCCTGATCGCATGCCCGTGGTGGCTCTCGCCTCTGTTATCACACGCAGCTGTGTGTTTGGCCGAGTGGGTTTAGGTTCATTAAAGGCGGTGACTTTTCTTCATGTTTTATTTCTTTCCATCTGCAATGTATTGTAGAGTGGAGGCACTGTCTGTTCATGCCCTCAGGTCTTCAGAACATAGCTCCCGAGTGCCTGTGGGCCTTTTCCAGCTGCTGGGTGAGGAGTGAACAGAGCTCACGGAGCTGCCTCCTCCAAGCTAAGGGAGGACACAGGGCGGAACAGTCAGTGTAAAGTCGGGAGCGCTTGGAGGAAAACAAACAGGAAACGGGTATGGAGCACCCACCGGGGAGTCTGTGTAGAATTATTGGGCACGGCTTCCAGGACAGGATGACGTTTTAGGGGACATATGAGGAAATGAGGGGCAGGCAGTCTGGATGATGAGGGGAAGCATCCATGCAGAGGAACTGGGTATGAGGGCCCTGGGGAGGCACAGGCTCAGCGTGGCCAGGGATCAGCAGGGGGAGCCTGGGGCTGAGTCAGGAAATGGCGGGGACAGGAGCTGGGCTCAGATGTGAGCTGTCGGGTGGGGCGTGGCATGGGCTTGTAGTGAGGCCATGGTGAGCTGCTGGAAGGATCTTGAGTGACACTGGAAGCCACTGGAGGGTTTTGAGCAGAAAAATGATTAGATTTGATCTGGCTTTCCAAAACATGACCCTGGTGCAAGGAGTTTACACAAGGAAGCTGCAGGGCACGTTGCCAACGTGATGCTCACATCTGCTGCGAATGCAGGTTCCAGGCTCCGAAACAACCCTCAGCTTCAATGATTCACTGGATGCACTTGTGGAATTCCCTGAGAGCTGCTGTGCACAGTGACAGGTTATCCCAGGGCAAGGGGACAGAGAAAATCAGCCAGGGCAGAGCGCCCGGGTCAGTGCCCAGCAGAGTCCATGAAGGCAGCACTTCCATCGCCCTCAGCCCAGGATGCGCTGCTCCCTCAGCCTCCGTGTGTGACAACCTGCAGGGCCCCTGCTGCTGCCTGGCCTGGAGCCCCCACTCAGTCACCGTCCAGCAAGCCCAAGGCCCCCAGAAAGATAAAGATCACTCCCAGGAGCTGAGGACAAAATCAGGCATTTTGGGGGCACAGGTAGATTTTTACCGCAGACCTGGCTACCCTGTGAATGAGAAACCACTGAGTCTCGGATACGCTGTCATCTTTGACCTAAATGTATCTTCTTATCCAGAGAAGGAACTGCAAATACAACTAATACTTCAGCCTCTCCTGTAGGAGGATGAACTCCTCGGAATTGATAATGTGTCTGATCTGCCTGTTCTAGTTAGAGAAACACTAAGCTAAACACTCACAGGTCAAGTGTGTCCTGGAGAACTGATTTCAGCTTAGATCTCGGCGGCATCATTTTAGAAAAGAAAGCCATTGTCTAAGCGCCTGGTGTTTCTTTGTTCCTAGGGAGACATGAGTGACGGCTATCTGATGGTCAGAGGACAAACTCCCGCTGTGCCTCCACACCCTGTGTGTCCTGAACATGCTGGGAAGTCCACAGCAGATGCTCCACAGACCAGCGGGTGACCGGGGCACTGAACGCCCAGCAGGCTTCACCCACCTGCCAATGTCCAGATGACCAGAGAGGACGTCTGGAAACAAAGGCGGGACAAGCCGTTTCTCTTTGTTGCTGAGAAGCAGCTGTGAGTGAACAGAGCTTACGGAGAGATCTGAGAGCAGAGGGTACCCACGGCAGGAGGGGAGGTGTCTACCACAGTCCCTGGAGGGCGCATATGAGAAAGAGCTGAGCAGAAAATCACTGAGAATTCATATCTGGTCAGTGGGTCCAGGTAGACAAGGAGGGAAGGTTTGGAGGACAGTGAAAGGCCAGAGAGTCCTGATGGAGCGGGGGCTTCAGCGGGAGGAGATGTGGCCATGTTCAGCCTCCAGCAGCCACACAGGTCATGTGTAGACGCTGTGCTGACTTCTGCTGAGGGGGTTCACAAAATCTTCTTCCCCAGAGAAGCAGGGATGTGGAGCAGGCATTAAAAAGCGGCCTGCACTCACCTTCAGAGACCCTTGGAGGGATGTCCTCTTCCTGGACCCTCCCTTTCTCTCCCTCGTGTGCTTTTTCCTTCTTGGTTTCCTGGGTGCTTGCGTTTGGAATGGAACCTTCACTAGTTGTTGAAGGGTAAAGTGACAAATGGAAGGTGGGTTCTGGCTGGCCGGCACCCGGTCCACAGGCGGAGGACTTGTGGGAACGCCTCCAGCATTCTCCAGACAAACGACTCTGTTGACTAAAGCAAAATGTTATACATGCAAAATGCAAGAGATGACTAGCCACGCACGGGGTGGGATTCCACATCAGCTGGGAGGCTTGGGAAAGAACCGTGTTTCCTGACAAAGAAAACACAATCTCAGCCGGGCACGGTGGCTCATGTCTGTTGCCCCAGCACTTTGGGAGGCCGAGGTGGGCAGATCACTTGAGGCCAAGAGTTTGAGATCAGCCTCGCTAACATGGTGAAACCCATCTCTACTAACAACTATGAGAATTAGCCAGGTCTGGTGGTGCTTGTGGTCCTAGTTACTTGGGAGTCTGGGCAGGAGAATCGCTTGAGACTGGGAGGTGGAGCTTGTAGTGAGCCAAGTTTGTGCCAAAGCACTCCAGCCTGGGCGACAGAGTGAGACCCTGTCTCAAAAAAAAAAAAAAATAGAAAAAGAAAAAGAAAACACAGTCTTCAAATCCCATAACCTGAGCACAAAAGACTCCTGGTTCACTGATCTGCCTCTCACTGCCCCCCGGCACGGGGACAGACGCTGACCTGGTGTGAGAGCAAGGCGCTGTGAAGACGAGCCCTGGGGACCTCACTGGAATCCCTACTTGGAATTTTAAAGCAAAACCATGTTGCTGGAAGTGAACTCCTCTTCAGATTTACAAACTGTGAGGCTCCATTGGAGGAAACAAGGCTGTGGCGGGTTCATCAGAGTGGGGAGGTGACCCGTATGGAACGCAGAAACGTGTTCTCCCGGCGCTTGGAGACCCCACCTTGTGTGGCGGTCCTCACCAGCGCTGCAGCCCTGCCAGCCATGGCAGAGCCAAGGGGACTCTGCTGAGCCGCCCTGCCTCCGGTCCCTGCCTTGTGTGGTGACCACGCTCCC